>JAOPGA020000797.1:0-251560 GCA_026419775.2 Acrasis kona
CCACTCACATGGTCYTTTTGGATGTCTCCACTCGTATCTCCAAGTCCCCCAAACCTATACACCCAACAAGATTTAACTTCCCTTCTTCTCTGGATGACCCGGAGCTATATACATCACTATGGAACGATTTTGCTCAACTCGCCGAAAACTACGAGCCCCCGAGTTTGTCATGCCCATCCACTCGCAGCAAGCACATTATTGAACACCTCCTCACCTGTGCTAACTCTACTTTTGGTACTATCGTTGCACCCTCTAAACCCTTCGAAAGCAGACCTATTCGCAAGGCGAGAAAAACGTTACGTTTTGCTCTGGAGGAACGTGACAACATCCTTAATGATGCGTTTGAGGCAGAATGCAGTGACGCTGGTTTTGTGATTGACCCAGACATAATTACCCCTGCACTGGATTATGTTGATGTCTTTTAGATACCGTCCACGGTGAACGCAAAAGCAAATTGGCCGACCATATCAGAGGCAGAAATCACAATTACCATGCCAACAAGAAGAAATGGTTCAACGCAATCAACTCTACCACTCGCACTTCCACTCTCTCTGCAGTCCTTGACGACAATGGTTCTATCTCTTATGACCACCGCACTGTACTGCCCAAAGTACGTCAAGAGTTAGAGAACTTCTACCTCCCAATACCCTCTGATAACCTGCCGCACTATTCCTCCATCGACCCCACCAAGTTTCTCCCCAATGACCTCACATCACTATTAACCAAACCTATTTCCCGTGATGAGATCAATTTAACCCTCTCTACACTTCCCAGCTTTAAAGCCGCTGGTACTGATACAGTTCCTTATGAACTGTGGTCTCACGCTCCTCCAGAAGTTGTTGAAATTTTGATATCCTTATTCAATGAATGCTTAACAACTAAAAGCGTTCCTGATGATTGGAAAAAGGGTAGAATCTGGCTCATCTACAAGAAAGGGTCAGGATATGTTGTTGACAACTACAGGCAGATTACACTACTTAACACCATTTATAAGATTTTTACAAAAATTCTTAATAATCGCTTATCTAGTGTATCAGAATCTGCCGGCCTCATCAATGACTCACAAGGGGGTTTCAGACGTAATCGTAGTTGTGTTATGAAGATCAAAACACTTTTGAATGCCATTGACGATGCAAATACTTATAATCGCCCTATATATGTTTGCACCATCGATTTCTCAAAGGCGTTCGACTCCATTAGTCACCAGCTGCTTTTCAATGCACTGCGTCGCAAGGGCATTCCAGTTGAATTCATCGACATGATCGCTGGTCTCTACACCAATGCTACCAGCGATGTCATAACTGGAATTGGTACCACAGGCCCCTTCAAAGTGGACCGCGGTGTTAGACAGGGTGATATCCTCTCTCCTCTACTCTTCAACTTCTTCATTGATGATTTTGCTGATGAGATTAACAAGCTAAAACTTGGGTTGCAGCAAAGGTATGTTTTTGATGCATTTATTTCCAAACCGGTGCCTCTGATAGTCTTCTCAAGATATGTGAGAAGTGCCTGGAGATGTTCCAAGTTATAAGAGGCAAGAGCAACATCATCAGCGTATAACAAGCTGGAAAGAATCAGAGAGGTATCGTTAGTGAAACGATAACCAAGTTTTAGCTTGTTAACCTCATCAGCAAAATCATCAATGAAGAAGTTGAAGAGTAGAGGAGAGAGGATATCACCCTGTCTAACACCGCGGTCATAAATAGCACTGGGTAGATTACACTCAGATTGTAGTGCATCAGTACCATGAACCATTTCTAAATTTAAAACATGACATACACAGGCAACACGGAAAGAATCTTTGGCAATTTTACTCTGTCTGATCTCATTAAACTCACGTAACAACTGCACCAACTGCTTTAATATCATGCTTCTTTAAAAGGCTTTGAATAGCTGTATTGGTTGTATCAGCTAGTTCTCTTTTGGTATTAGATAATCCTAATATTGAAAACCGAGGTTTACTTCCTAAGGTAACATCCCTTTTTAATTGCTTCAATTTTTTCTCGTCCATTTTACCTAGCTTTACTTTATTTAAAAGAACTTGGATTGCAGACATTTTATTTTGTATTTCAACATCATCAAACTTGATCTCCCTTGTGGCCAATACTCCTAATAGATGACCAACTGTATTAGATGTAGTGTAATCAAAAGATAGATGAATAAAATTTCTAGATAAAGCAGACTTTACTCTGTTATCTGCATGTCAATTATCATCTCTCGGCACATTTCAATCACAGATGCGCATGGTGTGCGATACTCTTTCATGTTTTTGAATGATTCTTGAAAAAACAATTCACGGTATAGACGTAGAACCTCTGATGTCTTTTTAACAGAGAGTCGGGCTTTTGATTGAAATAAAAGGACTCGGTGAAGAAAATCCGGACAAAACTGCTTCTTATTTATTGTTGGTCAAATTGGGACCATATCTTTATATTTGTTGACAATCTTTGACAACTCTGTGTTGGTGATGTGCAATTCCTTCATTTAAATTCTACAAGTCTATTAAATAAATATTAAATAAATAAATAAATATTTAAATAAATAATTAAATAAATAATTAAATAAATAATTAAATAAATATTGTTGGGAATTAGCCAAAATAAATAATTATACATGTAGAGGACCCAGCAAAACGCATTTGAGGAGGGCACGCAGATATTCCACCTACAAGCAGAGGGCGAGGGATATCAGGACTAGGATGGAGTCTCTGAGGGTGGGTCAGGATGCCACGCTGGGATCTCCTTCGAAGAGGAGGACGGAACTGACGGAGGAGATAAGGCAACTAAAACAAGACGGGTTCATACCTGGAAGAGTACAAACCCTTCTCAAAATAAAAACAATTCGATCCAATCTCTCTCTTTTTGCAAATGTCAATTGTTTGATGATGGCCGTAAAGTTCGTTCGATTGTTCTGTATATCTATTGGTGTTCGAGCCATCGCCTAATGCTAATGGAGTGCGTTAACTTGATGGCTACTCAAACATGTAGACAAATAAACAAGAATACTTTACTAATAATCAGTTAAACTGATTATAAGCCTATTTTTCTGTTGATTGTATGTATCTTGACCGGAGCTTATTTTCTTGTTAATCGTTACGCTCTATTACCTAGTCGGAGCCTATTTCTGTTAAATCTTTAGGTTGGACTACGTTAACAATATAAATGTCTGTTATGAATTAAATCGTTTTTTTCGAATGTTGTGTACCTAATATTATATTATTTTACATACAAGCTAGAATTCCGCAAGTAGAGGGCCCAAATTATTTTGTCATCTTACAGCTGGGTTTTCGCATGTAAGGATTTTACCCTAATATAAAGGTTTACATACAGCAGGGATTCCGCATGTATTGTTAATTGTATACAGTGGCTGTCTATACGCTATTTATAAATTACAACTCGCCATGTGAAGACTGTACTCAGTTCATTCATTATACTACGATGATGTTAACCCAATCATATCGTTTACCTTTACAAAACGAGCAAAGTTTGGTAATTACGGAGGAAGAATTTTCGCTGATTGATAGTCATGATGAGAGTCAAGGGGTGGTTATCCCAATTCCCTTAGACGCAGATTTTATGAATGTAATTAAAATAGAAAGCACCACTGCAATGCCCTATATCGGATTTAATATTAAGAAGAGGTCTCAGAGAACGTTTGACGAGCTTGTATTTACTCAAACTTTATAAATTTATTTTTAAAAGTATTTGTCATACTCCGTTTACACGTTAACGTGTGTAATTCACGTTAACGACGTTATTTTTTATTTGTCACTTGTTATCTTGTAAAGGGAGTTGTTGGAAGCATCGGATTTGTTGCCACTTTTTATACTTTTAGATATTGATTTATACGATGTGCACTCTTGTCAATTCCATAATTCCATGATGGATTGTATACTTCCAATAAAACGTCCTTTATAAGATTGCTCTATTTAGCTGACAGGGTGCAGTTATCTTGAGCACAGTTGCATCTGGTCTCTGTGTCTACTTCTATATTTACAAAATAACAGCCAACTGAATCGGACAGTGGCATCGATGAATACCCCACCACGACAACATCCGTCCCCACATGTCAATGATCGATTGTTCCTATGGTTAAAGTTTTGTAGTGAGTGCAAAAAAATTGGAGCGGACAAATGGTGTTTTAGTGAGCTACTGCAAATATGTAAAGAAATTCACTATTGTTTTGGTACAATATTGCAAACAGAAGAACAGGTAACATTCATCATAAAGTGATATTGTCATATTTAGAAAAGGCAAAGATTCCAGTTAATGCAACTCCAACAACAACTATCAAGAAGTGATGCCCCATCACAAATACATATTGCAAGGTAAAATATCAATGCAACACTATTGATGACACATCAGCCAACCAGATATATCTGTGGAGCAGCTGCAGCTCCTACATAACAGTTTCGATGTCACACAAAATGCCATTAACAATGAATTAAGCGAATATGCGAAGAGCATTTCGCTTTATGTGAAACAAATGTCTAACTCTCTACCAGACATGAAGCAATTTTTGCAGCAGCAGCAAGTAAAAATACTCGACGTTAAATTACTCATTATTTCTAGCTTATGGCTGACGCTAACATCCCTGTACCATATTTAAATGATAATCCCATCCAATTCTGCTGGCAATCTTTAACTTCGCATCGAGTAAAATTCGATGCCGAAAAGGTTATTTACTCATTATCCACAGCATATTATACTTTATTTAATGAGTATGATTTGGATCAAGTATGTGAAACTTTTGAATTGTTATTAATTTTAGTTTTATTACACTGGACTCAATCGAAGCATGACATTATCTCTCGACACCTCTATTTTTGAGGACAGTGATGAGGAGAGCGACGATGATTTGCAACAAATCATACCCAAGCGTTTGGACTTTTCGGAGATGGAAGACTTGACACCAAACACATCCGCTGAAGTATTAAAGCGCAGAGAAAAACCTTCAGCCGTCATCACGTCGTTACTTAGTTCGTTGTCATTTGTTTTATCCATGTGTGGGTACAATTATTACAGACCCATCATCAGACTCAAGAGGAACGAAGTGATTAAACTAGGTGCCGTAGGAAGTGCTTCATTTGTCATGAGTTGGATCGTGATTACATTGTTAGGTCCCTTGTTCTACAAATGGTCCAAGTCACCACGAGTCAACAAGTCACAGTTGACCAAGCAGCAACAGCAACAACCAGTCGTCAGAACCACTACATGCAAATCACCACAAGACCAAACACAAAAGGAAGTAACACTTTCGTCCATGTTGGAGCGACTCAAACAACAATTCATTACTTTGATAAGATTAATCAAGAGACATACTGACTGCATGCTACAGATTGAAATGTTGATTAAAAAGTTGAACGAAAGGCAATTGTTCTTGGATTGTTCGAAGGCTTGCCTAACTCCTGTCAAGAGGCGACGGAAATCGAAGGATGCTGATTTGGAAAACAAGAATATTGAAGAAGAGTCAACCATTGTTAGTGACATGTTACATCAGGTCAGTGATGAGTTTTTAACTCTTAACGAAAAAATAAAAAATCTAAAGAATTTGTAATCACCATTCTCAATTGAATTATTGTGCGTGTGTAGACGTCGGTGAGTTACTTCTAATTGGATTGTTGTTCATTCAATCTTTTTTGTAAAAAGTGGCGCGTTCATGTCTGAGTTAACCGCAGATGTTTTGTTGCTTGGGCTTCAGAATACTGGTAAAACATATCTTATCAAGCAATTAAAGAGTAAGGCAAAGCTTCAGGATGTTCATGATAAGGTCTTTTAAAGGGTGAGGATGTTTCTAAAAACTTTTTTGAAATCGTTCCAACCTATGGAGTCAATCTTGACGACTTGGTGAAGACTGGTTCGAAAAAGAAGTCTAGTCGCATAAGAGTTAGAGAGGTAGGGGGTGGTTTGGTTTTGACATGGAGGCAATACTGGGATGACTGTAAAATGATTGTGGTATGATTTGCAAATGACACCAAATGTTTCTAATCAATAAGTATCTTATAGACACTTCAAACCCTTCCCAAATGGCGTCATCATGCATCGAAGGGTTAAATCTAATAAAAAGCATTAAAAATAAGCGGTTTCTATTCCTATTAAACAAAAGGTAAGCATCGCACAACAATCCCCTTTTAATAAAAAGTGACGCCCCATCGACTTATTCAAAATCCACCTTTGAGAGAATGATAAGATGGAATGATGTTGTAAAGAACGATTTTGACACACATCAAAGACACAGACTAGACATTATGGAGTGTAGCGCATACGATGGAAACAACTTGAAAGAAGTTATAAACTGGATGTTTAGTTAAATTAATTTATTACAGGTAACTTGTTCTCGTCAATATAATCTTCACAACTGCTGCTTCTATTCCTACTATCATTCGTGCTCCGAGCCCTCTTTAAATCCGGAGTCGTATGAGTGCTAGTCCTCCTAGAATCACTTTTATTTGTTGCAATATCTTCGTCGCTATTATATACATCTTCCATCATCATGGACAATGGTGCCTGGAATGTAGCCTCCCTACGTTTTTGACTACCGGTAGCAGGTCCGCCACTACTAGAGGATTTGTACCTGCTGGAATTGCTTGGAGCCGTCTTTGGAGGCTCTGGAGTCTTTGGTGTGTGTTGGTCGTTAAACACATCAACACCTACATTCCTTAACTTATCCAGGTCAATGCTCAGATTAAGAATGCCATCGTTATTTGGCATTCCACTCATGATTGCTCTGTGGTGGGTGTGATTAGCGTGTACTAGGGTCATTGGTTGAGACATTGAAATGTGCTCTCTAGTCGTGTTGCGGTTGTCGGACGAGGGAGCCGTTGTGAGATGTCTGGTGGGTCTAGAGGGCGGTGACTGCCCCGTTTGTTTGCCTCTGGACATGCTCTCGCGTGGAGTGTTTTCGAGTGGTCTGAAACAACTCAAGCATGTAACTCTTGCATTGTTTTGTTGACTCTCCCTCATTAGATCTCCCCTCGCCACTAACAACGGTGCGGCAGAGAAATCTAATGTATTGTGTTGACATGATTCACTCCTAGCCGGAGAAGCGCTTATCAGTTCCGAACGATCTGCTTTTTGATTGACTTGATTCTCCAATTGTCTTAACGCTTCTACCATACGTTCTCCATTACTCTCTCCGAGCACAGTATTCAATTTCTCATTAATGTAATCAAACAAACTGCTTACAAACTTCCTGTCTGCCTTAAGATCCAAATTCTTCACGTCGGCTTTCACTCTCAAAGCATCCCATGTGGCTTCTCTTGTCAAATAATTGATTTCAAAATATTGTAATGAATTTTCGTGCTTCGTAAGAATGTCTCTCATGGTCGATATAGTTTCGCTCATTTCAATAGCATTTCTCAAATCAGAGTGCGTTATAGTTTTGGCCAATTGTGTGTTAATGTGATTCATGTTGACTTGGGTTTCTTCTCTGGCCGATGAAATCAAATTTTCTGATTTCATCTCTGACTGTACAATATGAGATATAAAATCGGACTTCATCTGTTTGAATGCAGGTGTGTTCAACAACAAATCAGTGAGCATCGAATTATCATTAGGGGTCACGAAGCTATTCGCTTGTGCAGGTGATGATTTAGCAGATGGGGCAGGTGCAGGAGGGTTATACACCACTCGGACAGGAGAGGAAGGAGTATTGTTAGAAGCTTTATTTTGAGTGATGGAAGGATTCGTATTGACGGGTAACATATTACCGCCTAATTGTTCAGATAAGCTCTGCATATCAAGACCCAACACCTGATACATTACATTAATTTTTTTAAGGTTGCTATCGATTTCCCGTTGTCTGGACACGAGACCCAACGTGATTTCTCCCTTCATTGACGCAAGAGACTCGACCACGTGTGCTTTGGTAGAAGCTATGGTGAGGGTTTGTTTGGAGGATTCCACTTGAGCCTCCGATACTTTGGTAAGGCACTGCCTGGTCGTTTGCTTGAGCGATACGATTTCATCTTGTATGGTCAGCTCTGCTTTGCGTATGGAGGAGCTGTACTGCTTCTCCAATAGAGTTCTTAGTTCCGGCAATTTCACTTCCTAATAAACATGTTAAATTGATAATTGCCAAATGAAATGTACAATTAGATTTTTTGTGGTATCCCTAAAGTCCACCTCCACTTTGAACACATCCTCTCTAATTTCTCTTTGGAAAGAGCTGAGACGTAGCTCTAGCTTTTCCTTATCGTTGCGCATTCCGCTTTGGATAGAGTGAAATTCGTGGGCTTGTTTTTCGTAACGAATGTTTGCTTCTACTGCTAGTTCTCTTATACTTCTTTCTATGCTGGCAACTTTCTTGTCCTGCTCTATAACTTCCAACTTGAACGCATTCAAATTCTCTTCTATTAGTTGCTTCATTGCCCTCTCTTGTTGTATCCTCTCATCTTCCAAATCGAACATTTCTCGAAGTTCAACAATTTTTTTATCTGAAGCTATTTGGTGGGATTCCAAATCGTGCACTCTCTTCTCTAGTAATCTAATGTACGAATCCTGTAGAGTTTGTTTTTCAGACAATTGTTGAAGCACGCCGAATAGTTTTGTTGTGTTTAATGACACATTGATTGACAATAAATCAGATGTGTTCAGCACTTCCGCGGTGCTCATACTATCCCGTAGCACTTATCCACCTACACAAAAATAATTGCGCCTTTTACAAAGAATCAATACAACGAACAATGTAAAGGACAGTTTTATTAAAAAATATTATCAACAGACGTGGCGTTAAATGTTTCATTTTCTTTTGTTCTATTGGCTTTCCTCCGATATTGTTTGGCCTTGTCTTCTCTCGAAGAGTTCAACCGCTCAAAATCAAAAAGAAGGTATTGTCTCTTGAGTTCGGCAGTTAATTGTAGCAAAGTCTCGCATGAGTGAACAATTTCCGAAGAACACACTGCTATTTGTAATGCATCTTTTTCATTTTCTGTTTTCTTGTCCACAGTTACATCTTCAAGGTCAATTGCTTCTGATTTTTTATCCCTCCCTCTCCCTTTGCGATCTTTTTTCTTTTGTCTCTTCTTTTCTCCAATCTACATTGTTATTACGTCGTCGTCATTCATTGTTCGTACTTTGGACGCTTCAACAAGACTTCCAAAAAGATCAATCAATTTATTTGTTTCCTGGTCCAATAGTTCAAACCGTATTTGTGAAGTCTGTTGAATATCTTTTCCAAGGGTATGTGGTTGAATTTGTTTTGCCTTGGCAGAAGCTGCTTGTGGCCTTGTATTTTGCATTCTTTACAAAAACATAGATGGATGATGAACCACCATCCGTGACATTAACTCCACCAAGTCCTATCAATGCCAACAAACAAAAAAACGCCTTTCGTACACCTTTCCGTAATAACAGCAACCTTGCGTACAGCGATGACGAGCTTCAAGACGTTTATGGTGAGGATTATTTTGAGGACTCACCACGAGGAGTTCAACAAGTAATGATGAAGCCTGAACAGCAACCACATTATTTCGACGATTTAGGTGATAACGTTGAGTACCCAGAAGACACACCACAACATCACCTTCGGATAGTTCTGCAAAGAATAAGACACTCAGACACTATAGATGAAAAAATACAGCTACAAATGGAGCGATTGGCCCTGCTAAAGGTGATTAAAGGGCACGTTCACGTGGCAATTGTCAGAGCTCAGCTAGAAATATCACATCTGTACATACAATCAAATGCTCTACCCTCTGCTCTTATCCATATAGAAAAAGCTTTGAAGACCAATTATGCAATTGCCGAGCAGCTTTCCATCTACGAAGAGTTTCTAAACAAGGAATCTCAGGAATCTATACCAGCTGAATTTTCTGAGGATAAGGAGTCCATGAGGCTCATGAAAATACATTGTGATGAAATGAGTAATAAAATATTAGTGACAGTGTCCCTAATTCATTATAAAACAAACAATTATGAAATGAGCGAACTGCTTTTGGATAAGGTACAGAATATTATTGAAACCATGAACAGCGAACTGGAAATGCGCGGAGAAGACTTTCAGAGTGATCAAAGACTATTTCCAGTACTTCTTAATAAATCTCTCGTTCAAGAGAAGACAAGTAAAATGCTACAGGCAGAGAAATCTCTGGTTGAATGTTGGGAAATAAAGGAACAAAAGAACCCTATGCATGTTCTACTGCTTCCTATTTATTATAAGCTTGGTAAAATTTATTCAACCAAGAGCATTTCATCATTAAACTCAAGCATAATACACGACACGTCCTCCATACTAGATGCAGAAAAGGCGATTGAAATGTATGAAAAGGCTTTGAAAATCATCGTCAAATGCACAACCGAATACAACAAAGGATTGTTTCAAGAAGAGAGCGAAGCTGGGGAACATATTGAGTTGTTTATTACTCTTGACGAAGCACATTTAAGATATCTACTGGCAAATTTGCTTAGCGACACGGATAGCTTTGACAAGGCATTGCCTCATTTAGAGAGGGCGGTCGATCTTATCGATCGATATATTGCTAGGAGACAAGACGAACAAACGATGCTTACACAAGATTTTTTGTGTTGGTCAGTTCAAGTTAACTTAGGACTAGCATTTGTATTGTTCAAATGTAAACAGTACGATAGGGCCATCTCGTACCTACAAATCATTGTTCGCAACAATGATCGAGAGATGCATCCTCAACAAAACACACCACGATCCGCTCGTAAACCAGTGCCACCGTCAGGTCTGTTGACCATGCTGGAACTAATTGACGTCTACAAAAAACTAGGAACTATTTATTTATTCAAAAGACAATTAGAAGATGCCGTCGTCGTGTACACCAGGGCAACGATGCTATCCGCCAAACACGACCAATCCATACACAACGCTCAACCACCACCTCCACCATCATCAACCCATCACCAACAATCAACACAACCAATAGCCAACAACAAGAACCAACCACCGGTCACCCTCAACGACTACATGTCCCCACTCACCAGAGATTTAATACAAAGAACGGCCAAGATCAAAAACATGATTTCACATCAACAAGAACAAATTTCAAATCAATTATCAAATCTTTAATAAACCAACCCTTCTACAATAGTCCTCGTGTCAACATCGTACCATCTCAATTGAATCTTGTGACTCAGTTCGCTCTTGATAATCTCTCTGCTCTCTGGATCAGGAATGCTGTCCAAGTATTCTCTCTTGGCCTCTTCGATGTTCTCCTTGTTCAACAAATCGAATCCAAGCGAGGTGGGGAAGAAGGGCATGGTGTCCACTCCCACAATGATTGGAATCCAGTTCCTTCTCAACTGAAGCTTCCTGGACACATCGGCCAAATCCTCTCTCATCTTCTTCTTGAGCGCCTGCACCTCCAATTCTTCGGTGCAATAAAAGTATTTGGTAATGTATTGATCGTAGATTGATTTGATGAGATGGTTGTGCTCCACTTTGGAACCCTTGACGCGATTACTACGAATGCCATTGAACAAACGTTGTTGTGTTTGTTGTTTGCCCTTGGTGTCTAATTCCATGTAGTCGACGATGGTCTTGACCAATTTCACATAGTTGTTTTGCCACTCCGTATCGTTGAGCAGGTTGACCTGTGGTTCTACCGAATAACCATCAAAGGTGAAATGTGTGGATTTGGTGGCCACTGGTAATTCGTATCCTAATTGTTGGTAACGCGCTGCGTCGTTGACGTATGCTGATGCTTGAATGGTGCGATGTTGATCAAAGTGTAACGGTGCGTATGGATCAATGTCGGAATTGGTTGCGATCCTTAGCGCTGCGTAATAATCTGATTCTTGATTGTCTCCTGGAATCACTTCTATCCTGGTGTCATCTTGTTGCTCTTGCTTCTTGTCGCCCATGAAGGATGGCGATCTGGATTGGATCATGGCCTTGTGTAGATCGTATGCTTCTTCTTGTTTGTGTGCTGGTAGTAACGACTTGACGTAGGAGAGAGGTAATCTGCCGTTGCGGAATTCTAATGCATCCTGTCTCTTCTTGTACAGTAATTTTCCGTTGGCGTGAATGTAGATGGACATGGCCTTGTCGGGTCTTTGCATGTCGATGGCTAGTTTCATTCCGACTTCAAACATTTCTAATAATTTATCATCCTTCTTGACCTTTGATGAGTGGAGAAGGAATTCTTTGATAAAGTAAATGACTCTTGGCAAGTGCTCTGCAGAGGCGGCTGTTTTGACGAGGGATAGGTATTGCGAGACGTTTACTTGAATGTTTCTTCTCTTCATGTCGTGATAAACTTGAATGGCCTCACCCAAATAGCCGCCGTCACATTCACACTGCGATCATTAATCATATGACAATTCATGAAACTTACTGCTTTGAGCACTGCTGTAAATACGGTTGAATCGCAGTATTTTAGTTGGATTCTTTGGTAATTATCAAACACTTCGGTGATTAACTTCTTCTCCGAGGCGTCTTTTAAATTATCAATAAAAATTTGTTGGCCCTCGCGGACTTTTTTGAAGGGTTTTGGATTTTCTATAGCATTTTGCTTTTGTTGCTCTGGTGTTAGACCTTCAGGTTGTTTCCAGCGCTTGTATTTTAGAGGCAGTGATTTCTTTTTATTAACAATGGAGGACGGTAATTTATCAAGATAACGCTCCTTATACAAATTAAAGATTTGTCTTTTTGCTTTGTTCTTTGTTGTTTTATCTTGAAGTGGATCAAAGGGCTTGCTTCCAACAATCACCTGACCAATTGTGGCATTTCTCGTCTGACATTCTAAAAAATCTTATTGCGGTATAAATGGTGATGGCATACTGGTGAATTGTATCCTTTTGATACTATTCGAAGAAGCTCTAAACAGAAGCATGTGAATTTAAAGGTTGACCAATGTGATTTTGTAAAAAAAACTTTGACAAGGGTCCACTTTCTGATGGAAGACCATAAACCATCAACAATCTCTCAGGATGAAAAGAATATAAAAACGTGAGGCTCTCTATTCAGGCCGATACTTACCTCTCAGCACACCAACATCACAATATGGCAGCGAATCGGATTTTAATTTTATGGCAAAGAAAATAGCAAGATTCCTGGACACAAGCAAGCCAACGCAGGATAAAATCTCCAAAGAAAACAAGATGAAAAAAAGAATGATAAAGGGCGACGTTATAGTCAAGTGTAGCACAGAGTCAAAAAATATTGAACCAGAAAACATGATCCAAATTGCAAAACAAATTGTACAAAAAAGTTATGAAGAAACACAAACAGTGAGAGAATTTAGCAAACTCGATTTGGATAAAAAGTAAATGAAATCATAAAAACATAACCGTTATGATAGTTTCACAAACTTGTTTTTAATATACAAAATCTCAATATTTACAAGTTATTGGCATTATTATTAAAAAACTCATCGAGAACGCATTTGCTGAAATAATCAGCACCGGTGCTCGGTATGACTTGAGTAGTAGCACCACAAAGTTGGTTATACAAGTTCTGTACATCGGTCTTGTTGGAAGGTATATACAAATTAGGCATCGTTTGTGGCACGGTGTTGTATTCAAGAATATTACTAGGGAAGGACAACATACTAGGCGTAGTGGGCGATAACAAGCTAGCTGTGGATGGGCTTTGCTCTGGCAACAATTGTGAACCATGTTGTTGCTGTTGTGCTGGTCGCGTTGGTTGCGACGACTCCAATTCCTTGGTAATTGGCTGTGGTTGTTCTTGTGGTAATGATTGTACCACTGATAAATTGGATTGATCTTCCAACGAAGCACCAGCATCGCTTATATCCTTCATGCGCTTTATGCGCTTGTAAGATGGTTCTACGCGTTGTTTGGATACGGGGGACCGCTTCAAAAGTGCGCGAACCTTTTTCGGAGTGACTTGCACTTTTTCTTCTGCTTTTAGTTGTGATCTCAAGTTGTTCACTTCTCCCCACACTTCTGCTCCTTTTCCAGTCTTTCTTGCGAAAATGTGAAACAGTTCGGATTCGTGAACACAGGTGCAATCTGCGCTATCGGGCTCCACACAAATGTTTCTCTCGTCGTGATGATCGTAAGTGTTCTCTTCGTTAGCGTCTTCGTGTTCTTGTTCGTCGATTTCCTCTTCCTCATTCTCCTTCAAACGAATCAAATGAGTGGTCAAGAAGAATGGTCTTCTAAAGTTGTGGAACGAACAAACGTTGAAGCAAAATCTATAACTTGCATTCAAGTAACCTGGTTGGTTGCTCTTTCGTATGGTTTTGCTCTTCTCTATTAAAATGGACGTTTCTGATTTTGTGTTGAGTAGAATTTGTTGGTTGGTCTCTCCATCTAGTAGTCTGAAAGCTAAGCGATATGACTTGAAGACTGCTTGTGGCAGCGTGATCAACATGTCGTACTTGTAGGGAGAGCAGTATAACTTGGGTGGAAAGTAGGATATAAAATATTTGGAAGTCTTTCTAGCAGGTTTGATTTGAACTTTAGCTCTAAAAAGAGAAGACATGTTGTTGTGGTTGTGATATAGGGCACCGGCGTTTAGAGAGCATATCGTTTCTCTTTTTACTCTCTTGTTGATCCGTGATGTTTTGGAAGTGTTAGCGACTTCGTCCTCACTTTCTTCTTCTGCAGTCGAAACCTGAGGCTCTTCATCGTGAGACTCGTTGTCTAGGACGAATGGATTCGATTCGATTTTGGCATTTTCAGTGCCGTAGGCCGGTCTTAATGTTTCAGCACTACTACGGTGCTCCTCTGGTGTTATAAGCATGTTGTTGTTTGGTTAAATGCCAACCAATTTCCTTTTGGCTTTTAGGATAATGGAGTTATTTAGCGGATACTAAAAATAACTGTTCGGGAAAAATAATTATAGAAACAAACTGTCAGAAGCGGTCGGGTGGAATTTAAACAGAATTTCTTTTCAAAAATAAAGTATTTAGGAGTTGCACAGGACGGTTTTAAAATTCCTTATGAACTTCTCTGTTTAATATCCTTTGATCATTGTGCATGTTTATTATTACGTAGATGGGTAATAATGTGTAATATTGAAAATAATCACATAACTTTTGGGCGAATAGAAAAGTTCAGATATCGCTGTAGATCACATTCTGATGGATTACAATTGTACAAAATTTCTGATGAATTGTTTTCAAAAAGTCCTTCCTGTTTCAAATGGCTTCTCATTGCACTCACTCCTTCGCTTTGAACGTTACATCCCTTCGGATTTAAAGTATACTGCATCACTTTAGCACGCTACGTCAATCTGATTTGTATCTTATGAACCAGTACACATCCCATGATAACCGCTGCAAAATCTCTTAAAAGTTTGTCTTGAGGCTATACTTGAATGTTTGTTCTTGTTCCTTCTTGTTCGTTTTTTACAAAGCTATTTTTATGTTGGCAAGAAATTGATTTACCGATAGACAAAACAAAGGTAAAGGATCTTTAATCATAACGATGTGTACACTCATATAGAGAATCACATTTTGTTTTACTGTTCAAATAATTTTTGTAATACCGCTTCTTGTAAATTAACAACTCTAGCAATGATGTCTATGGGCAACGGAAACACTAGTGAGTAGACAATATATTCAACGCCATTAATCACGCCGTAGTTTTTACAGTAGGAGGTAACTTCAACGGTCAATTAGGACTTGGCGTCACAGACGATTATGCTGTCCTCGAAATCTGCAGCGCTTTATCTGAGAAAAGTATAATAAGCATTCAAGCGGGGCACGAACATTGTTTCGCGCTAACAGAGGACGGAAAAGTATACGCATGGGGAGACAACTTTCATGGTAGGCAAATGAAATTCAATTAGTAAAATTTATTTATTAGGTCAATTATGCATGACCAACAGGAAAATCGATTATGCAGACTTTACTTCTGATTTATTGTCCAGTGATATTGAACTGAACCCAGACATTAGAACCAAACCAACGCTTGTGGAAGCGCTCAAGGACTACAAGATTGAAAAAATATCTGCTGGGTGGTCTCACACAATAGCATTAACTGGTATCAATTAACCCGAACCATACTAAACAATATAGATGACGGTAAGGTTTTTACGTGGGGCTGTAACGAACACGGAGAGTTGGGAATAGGAGAGAATCTAAAGGATGCCAAGTACTTTACCCCGCAATCCATTCCGGAATTCGCAAATACTGTTGTGGTGGATGTATTAGCTGGCTGGAACTTCTCTGTAGTCGTGACAGCTTCTGGTCAAATCTACTCGTGGGGTAGGAACAGTATTGGACAATTAGGTCAAGGTCATTGCTATCAAATATGGAGTCCTCGACCAGTGGAATTATCGCACAAATCTATACAGAAGATTGCAGTTGGTGGACAGCACTGTCATGCACTTACTAATCAAGGATCTGTTCTGTCTTGGTAAGTATGATACAATACATCGTCTAAATCTCAAAGGGGATCTAATCAACATGGTCAGCTAGGCATAGGTTATGAGGTTAATCACAAATCCTCTCCAGGGTACATAGATGGTATGAAGGACAGAAGAGTCTCGTTCATGCATGCTGCGGCAAAGAGCTCTTATGTTATTACTGAAGCTAGAGAGATTTATGTATGGGGCTTCAATAAAAATGGGATGTTGGGTTTAGGCGACCAGATCGATAAACTGGAGCCTTGTTTGTTAAAAATACCAAGTAATTACGTTGTTAAAAACATATTTTGTGGGACAAGTTCAGAGTCTTGCTTCTTGTTAATGGAAACGGGACAGTTGTTTGCTATAGGCTCTAATCAATTTGGTCAATTATCACTTGGTAACCGAAAGAATAGAAACCAATTTGAAGAGGTGCTTGTTGGGGGGAAGAAATTAGCTAGGGTTGCCAAGGTTTCGCTTGGGGGCCATGTTTAGTGTTGTTCTGACAAGAGGGGCACTATCAATCAACACCAACATAAAAATAGAAGATGACTATACCTCACCGATCGTAATTGGGTGAACTGAGTGGTCTATGAGGTTGTTGACCACAATAACCTTTATTCACAAACAACATGGATGAGTACAGTAGAGTTCTTTGTATGTGTAATGATGCAGGTATTGGTGTAAGATATTGAAGACACTAGAATAAAACGTTCACTTTACAATTTCAGCTTTTAATTCATTCGAGACTTTCACGTTGTAACCAAAAGACTCACAATGTGGAGATCGAAGTATGCAGTTCAGAGTAAGTTCATACTATGTGTAACAAGCAGTTTGACATGTCTCTCTATTACTAATATCCCACATCTCATTATCCTCAACAGTACCTATAATAGATCACAAAAGGAAGTATGTTTTAATATCTGAAAACGAGCATATCATCGACAACAAGAATGTTTATTAAGTCGAACCGAACTCGTCCATCCACTCTTGGTAATGTTTGAGTTGGTCTGGCGAAACAGAACTAGATACATTCTTCATTGCAAGCTCTAAATCTGACATGCTGATTGGAATGGAATTTACATCTGACATTTGCATCTTGAGCGCGTTAACGTCCCCCATGGCACCATTCTTGATGAGTCTTCTCATTGGCATCATTGAGGCATCTCTACATACAATCTTGATATCAGATGCACTGTAGTTATTGGTAATGGAAACCAAATTATTAATATCTACATCATCTCCGATTGATATGTTTGGTTGATTAATCAAAAATAGTTCGAACAGTTGCTTGCGACATTTCTCATCGGGTAGTGGTATATATATTCTCTTCTCTAAGCGTCTCCTCATGGCGTCATCTATTGACCAGGGGTGATTTGTGGCACCGAGAACTAATACAGTTTTGCTTCTTGGCTTCTCCTTCTCCTTCCCTTCTTCTTCTGGATCACTAGTATCAACAGGGTTTTCATCATTATTTTCTCCTTCCTTTTCTTTTTTATCCTTTTCTGCTTCCTCTTGGGTGTGTATGCCATCCATTTGTACAAGAATTTCTGTTTTGACTCTTCTGCTAGCCTCATGCTCGCTAGGATTATCTCTTGATTGACATAGTGAGTCGATCTCATCAATAAATATTGTAGTTGGTGCATAATGACGCGCCATTTCGAAAAGAAGACGAACTAGCTTCTCGCTCTCACCACGCCATTTACTAGTGATCGTTGCCATAGAGACATTGAAGAAGGTAGTATTGCATTCTGTCGCAACTGCCTTAGCTAGCATAGTTTTACCTAGATAGTTAGTCAAAACCTAGTTTTATAAACGCCACCCACCTGTTCCAGGAGGCCCAAATAAAAGAATGCCCTTCCAAGGTTCACGAATTCCGGTGAAGAATTCTGGTAAAATTTGTGGTAAAATAACAGCTTCTTGAAGAAGATGCTTAACTTCATCCTGGCCGGCAATGTCTGACCACTTAACTTTGCAGTCGTGTTGAACCACGTCATTCTCCAACATCGTAACCAGTTCGTTATCTGCACTAGACTTTGGTACATATTTTGGCATTCCATTAGGAGCCAATTCTTCCTTGGGCTTTTCCTCCACTGCTCCGTCTTTGCCTTTCGACACAGCTCCATTTATTCTGTCAAAGTTAAATGATAAAAAGAATCAAAGTTATACTTTGCGCTAATGGGCTGCTTTCCTCCTGGTTGCACTTTTCCCTTTGTAGGAACTTGAGGTTGAGGTACTTTAACATTTTTAGCGGCAGTTGGTGCCGCCTTTACAACCTAAACATTCAATAAATATAACAGGATGTGTGCTTACAGATGGCTGCTTTGGTTTCCCCCTGAAGGAAGGCTTAGATGGAAGTGGAGCCCACACATCAGGATCTGACGATATTGATGAATCGTCGCTACTATAAACGTCGCTCCTCCTAGCTGCTTTGTTAACCACATAATCTTCCTCTTTTTTATTGGAGGTTAAATCTCCACTGAACCTCGACAACTCCTGTTGAAGCAGAATGGTAACCTGGTGCTCCTCCTGGAGTTGAACTCGGGCCTGCTTCCAATTCATATATTGTTTCGAAGTCTTTTCCAATTTACCCATATATCTGTTCTCTTAGAAAATAGTGCTAATTACATGCTTACCCATCCAATTGACCAAGAGCAATCTCATATTGAACAATAGCAGAATGATATTGACCTAAAAGTGCATTCTCTCGTGCCATCTTAATAGTGTCTATCACACCCTGCAGCTGCGCCTTATGTTGGAACGAACTATCAGACATTTTCAAATCGATTCTCTTCTCTAGTCAACCGTTATAATTTGAGTAAGTCGTAGTATGTTGATTAAAAATCCGCATCTAGTTTGGGTTCGAAAGTCAACTTTGAAGAAACACTATGAACATATCGAAGTTTCAGGTGAAAGCTGCTGACGGAGGCAATGTGAGTCTATCCAATTATCTTGGAAAGGTCATATTGGTTGTTAACGTAGCTTCAAAGTGTGGCTTTACACCTCAATATAAGTAATTCTGCTGGACGCTTCTTTCATCTAAACCAATTAGAGATCTTAGTAACTTGTATAGTAAATATCATGATAAAGGCTTAGAAATTTTGGCCTTCCCATGTAACCAGTTCGGTAAACAAGGTACAAATTGCTAACATCACGCGGTCAAGCTAAATTATTATAGAACCTGGAACCAATGACGAAATTTGTAAATTTGCTCAAACAACCTATAATACTGAGTTTCCAATATTTGCTAAAGTTAATGTAAATGGAGACGACGCAGATCCGCTATTCGATTTTCTCAAAAAGGAACAACCAGGTTTGTTCGGTAGCAAACTAATTAAGTGGAACTTCACAAAATTTCTTGTTAATAGACAAGGAAGGTGTGTAAAAAGATTTGGACCCATGGATAACCCAAAAAATTTTGAAAGAGAAGTGGCAAATCTTCTGTAATTTTATTGAATCCTTATGTTAAATGAATGAAAACTAGTAATACATGCATAGAAAATAGATTAAAACTCAATTTTAATATCCTTATTGTTGTTTCTTTTTCTTTTCTTTTCTTCAACAAGGATTTTTGTAATAACGCATAGTTGATTGGGTGATTTTTATCTTGAAAATAAGTCAACCATCATGAGAGTACCAAGAAGTATGTTTCATTCTCTTCAACGCACCCTCAACATCGCATAGTCATTCTTCGTTCCGCCGTTACTAAAAATGTCCGTTACTTCTCAACAAGTGGCGTTTTTAGACTCCAACAAAGTAATTATAAATAACCTATTAACAAACTAAACCACAACAGCTGAGGAAGAGATTATGGACACAAAGAGCATAATTAGTGCTTTCAACACCTTGAAACCAGCTATTAGTGACGAAATTACCACACGCAACTACAATGACTTGTTATATTCACTTTTGATTAGCAGAAGTTCCGACGAAACCAAGTACAAAATTGAAGAGATGATTCTAAATAACGTCTACCCAGACGCCGAGACATTTGCCTATGGTCTAGGAACATGCCTTTTCGACAAAAACGTTTCAAGAGCCTCCTCTTACCTTGAGGGAATGAATCGTTACGAACTTGAAATCACCGAATCCATGGTCATCTTCTATGCACAAATTAACAAAGTTGCCGGTCGTGAGTACCAAGATCTTGTTGATTTGGTAAAGAAGGGTAAATTCACTAACGAGGATGTCTTGGCTTTAGTTTCCAAGCGCAAAGTCTAAATCTTTGTAAATGGGTTCTTGTAAAGCAGAGGGATCAAACATTAAAATTTGTTTTCTATTTTCTTAATATGTAATGCAAATATCCAACTCTATAATCACTTCACATTACTTGCCTTGACATGAATACAGACATCAGGTTGTAATGGCATTCATTGGTTGACAAAGTTCATGTTTGAACGTATCGCGTCTAATGTTCTTGTACGAGTGCTTGGAGATTATATAGAGGATATAGATGAAGAATCACTGCAAATCGTACCGACTTTCAACTTCATTCAAAATTTACGAACATTTAGGGAATATGGCAAGGAAGTATAGATCTAAACAATTTAACGTTAAAGTCAACTGCATTGGATGCTTTCGACTTCTTGCCAGTTGTTGTGGTTCACGGATATATTGGGAACATTCACGCCAGCGTGCCATGGAGTAGTCTAGGGAGTGTACCTGTTGTGTTGGAAATAACGGACTTGTTTATTGTTGTTCAACCGAAACAGTGTATAGAATGGAATCATAAAGTGGAAACAGAAAGAGAAATCGCCTCTGCAAAGAAGAAACTTGGAGCTTATGACTTTAATTTAAAGGTACCTATCAACCGCTCTTCTAATTCACAATTCAAGATTGAAGAACAAATCAAACAAGAAGCGAAGGGAGATCAAGGATACATTTCCCGTCTAACAGAGGATATTGTAAATAATATTCAAGTCAAGATAAAAAATGTACACTTTAGATACGAAGACGACTACGACCCACAGCAAACATACAGTATCGGCGCACACATTTCATCCTTGTCTTTGGAGTCAACAAATGAAAGTTGGATTCCAACATTTATAAAACACATGAACAATACCATATTACATAAAATGGCAAAACTAGAGAATGCTTGCGTCTATGTCACGCGCAGAGATCAACTACTTTCAAAATTACCGCGTGATCGGTTTTTGCAAATAATGAAAACACATCAAGTATGTCATCTTTGTTCATTATGCTGACTTGAAAGATTTCAAATTATTTGTTCACACCAATCGATGGAATACTACGAGCCAAATTCAAGGGTACAAGCATCACCGCACCCAACCTTTCAGCACAATTAGATTTCGAAGACGTCAGCATCTCGTTGGATCATTTGCAACACAAGGACATCATGTCGGCGTTGGATTATTTAACAAACTTTAGAAAATTCGAACCCTTACGGTCGAAGAGACCTCGTTGTAAATTCAACACTGTCAAAGACCGTCAAGAATGGTGGAGGTTTCTAATTCAAACCACAAGTTCCACAATTACAAAAAACGTAACATGATACGTTACATCATTTTAACGTTTAATAGTACTTCACATGGGATCGTGTTTCCAAAGTGGGCAATTTAAGAAGAGAATACATTTCACTATATAAGAGGAGCAAAAATGTACCATGGCTACAACCGCTTGATGATTACGAGCGAGATAAAATGATCGTGTTACAAGAGAAAAATGATCCAGACCTAATCATTTTATTTCGACAATTTGCGGACGAAGAATTGAGTTCTGAAACTAAGCAACACGGAAAAGTAATTCCCATCACACACATTTCCTCTAACTCATTGTAGAGCGTTGGATGGTACGATTGGTTCATGGGACGATCGGAAACAACAAACCAGGTGGAACGCCCTTCTTCGACTACAACAAACACTTTGGTAGAAAATCAAAGTTTGGAAAAATTCATTTTTGGAATTCATTTGCGTGGAGGTACAATTTCAATAAAGACACACGAATCGAATCATGACATCATACAAGCCAACTACACTCACCTATCATCACAAGTACAAATCATGAGGGATGATTCGTTGCAGGTACAACTCAAGTTGACCACTCTGACTGCCACTGATATGTGCACCAAAAAATCAGAATTTAAAAATATTTTGTATACTTGTTCTAATGATAATCATGTTGATTTGATAACTGCTCGTGTGAATTATAATAATAAATCAATGCTCGTTCGTCTTGACGTCGCTCAGACGATTGTTGTTGTAAGCGCTCCTTTGATCCAAAATATTATTTCTTTTTTTACAATACGGTCGTCCAGTAATTATATTGTGAAAAAGCCACCCATTGACAAGAGGCTTGTTCAGAGTAACATAGTCCAAAGTAATCATGACCGGTTGTTACATGCACTGGACACTAAAAAACAATATGATGTGTTGATCTCACTACATGCTCCACTGTTTATTGTTCCCATGGATATCTGTAATGCTGATTCGTCCTTGTTATTGGTTGATTTGGGCCATTTGTCTCTCGAATCTATTATTGACTCGAGTCGAAATCAGAGAATTAAAAACTCATCTTTAATTGAATCAGATTATTATGATAAATATTTATTGAATCTACAAGGATTAAAACTCTCTCATAAAAATTCTAAACTCGAGTCCAATATTTTGGATAATGTTGATGTACATGTAAATGTTGATCATTGCGTTGTTCAGGATATTGATTCAAAGTGTCCACTTGTATTACAGGCCCATATACCTCGCATACAAGTGAACATATCAACTGATGTGATATCATCTTCAATAAAAATAATGAACAATGTTTTAGAGTTGCTTCATAATCCTACGGGTAAAAATAATGTTCGTTGTTTGTTTAGTAGTCAAGTACAAATCAAAGCCGGTCACGCCATGTTAAAAAACGACGCCAAGGATTCAAATCATTGGTACGTGTTGGAGTTACATGACACTGGTCAACTCTATCTATATGAAAGCAAATTTGCAAAAAGAGTTCCACTGGTCATGATCGAATGCAGCGATCCAGTTGCTTCCTCTTCTGATCTATTTACGATAACAGTAAATTTTAAACAACAGCCAACTCAATTTGTATTTTTTACAAAACACGCCAAGCAATGGTGTTCAACTATCCGTTCAAGACTTGTCAATAATAAAAGCTTGATTGATAAGGAGTCGACCGATCAAATCAATAAGAGAAGAATAAAATTGGTATTGACTCTTAGTGAGTTGGATGTCGAGTTGATCAGATCATACAAGGACCCCATTCAAGTTCAATTCCAACAGTTATCTGCATCCATGGTCATGTCCAAATTCGATACCGAAACAAGAATTGGCTTGAAAAACATTCTTGTCCAAGAGTCCGTTACAGAGTATATGATCAAATCAAAAGATGTAAGCCATACGTTGATCGGATTTCAAATGAACCAACATCTGGTCAACTCCACAAAAGAAAGAAGCGCTGATGTTGAAGTGCAAGCAAATCTACATCAACTTGAAATTAATTTGAATCCTATTTTCATCCAAGAACTTGTCGAATATTACTATGATTTGAGGCAAGTCATCGATACGTCAAGTCAGCGCACGCTTCGCTACTCCTCCGTGGTGGACCAAAAAGAAGTAATCAAAAGTTCTAATTTCGATCTGCTCAACGCATCAATCAACTTGAATCAACTACAAGTATTGCTCCTCACAAAACACCAAAATCCTTTTGCATCAATCCAGCTACAAGGTGCACAAATATCTTTTGTAAAACACCAAAGAGGTCAACTCATCTCAGGTCATTTGAACGATGCAAGAATCGAACATTTAGTCGAAGACACCTTATATAAGGAAGTGATTGGAATTGTAAATTCAGAATCACACAGCATCGCCAAATTCAAATACCACAGCCACTTTGAATCTGAATGTGGTAATTATGGATCTCTGTTAGAACTCACCATGGAGTCTCCCAGAATTGTATACATTGCCAGTACCATTGATTCCTTCAAAAAGTATTATTCCAATCATTATCACTTCAATAAAAATAACAATGGTGATGGTGTTGCGCGTGTTAGTGTTGCTTCACCACCAACACCGACACCAATAACGCCCACTATCAAAAAACCACTCTTGTTTAACATTAAATTGATTGAACCTGTTCTTGTTATTCCCAATTACTGCTCAAATCCTGACTATGCATTCTTGACAATAAAATCTGTTCATGTCAATAATAAGATGGTCACGAAAGATGATTGTTCTTATTCAGTGATCAATGTAAAATGTAACAGGACTGATTTAAAATCAATGATTAGCTCTCGTATCAGTCCAGTCGTACAATCGGTCGATATCAATATTGTTGTAAATATCCCTAAAGAATGTACGGATCCATATATTCCTGATTATCACGTATTGGTGGAATCAGACACGATATTCGATGGTAAATTAACACACGCTCAATACCAGCAAGTGTTTCAAATTGTTTTCAAGAATATCAGAGACCAATCGTTGGTCGATCCTAATCAAATTAACATTCCTAGAGTTGATTTGATAGGAAATCGAATGGTGGTGCAAATCAAGGTGCCCACTCCAATCGTGACCGTAGCTGACGAGTGCGAATTGGCTCGTGTAGAGGGTAGTGATTTGATGATTACTTATTCTTCATCAAGATCATCGCTCAGTAGTCACGTACGCGTTAGCTTAAAAACACTCAATGCATTCGATCTACGAGCAGAGATCAAATCATTGTTCAAGAATTTCATTTCTGAACGAAAATTTGATTTGATGAAGCATGTTCATACCACGGATACGTCAAATAGAGAAGATTTGGTCAGAGTCGATGTGGAGTTATCAAAAAACACTGCAGTGAGGATCAGAATAGGAGATCCAAGAATTGTTTTTGAACCAGGTATCATAAAGAGGTTAATTGATTTTTTTAAGAGTAGATATCCAGAGGCACCAAAGCCTGATCAAATCGCATATATTAAGCCGTTACCACAGGGCGATATTTTACTCACTACCGATATTTATTTGGGAGAGGATTTGATTTTGGCAAAAGATAGAAGAATCATAGCTAGTCACGATTGTGTGATTGATGGGTGTGGACACGTAATTGAGTTTAGAGACTTATCGGATTTGATTCACATACATGACGGAGTCACGTTAAAGTTACGTAATGTAGTATTGAGATACCAAGGAGAGATTTGGGAACATGTGAAATGTGGAATCTCTTCAAAATTCGTTGCTGGCAACAATAGCAATATTGTTCATCAAGATTTGATTCCTTCTCATCAAGATTTAACAGTTGATGAAGAGGATGACAAGACGACTCATACACAACCACTCCCTGTAGTCAACGATCCCACAAGTTACATTCTTAGAATACAATGTGAAATTGAAAGATCGACCATTGTGTTCCCTACTGATACTCACGATAAGCACAGTAAATTACTCATATTGTCGTTAGGAGCTGATGTTGGTTACATGAGCACTAGCACAACACAGAGCATCAAAGCTCTCGTAAAGAATACCGAGTTATATGTAGAGCATCAACAAAGCTCAAAAATCAAAGTAGCTAGTATCATTGAGCCATTCTACGGTTGTTTTGATTCTATTCACACCATTAACGTGGGCACCAAATTAAACTTTGTAATCAAGGATGGGTTACTGATTCGATTGGCCTATGGCGATGCTCACATGCTCAGCGACATGTTCCGTTATTTCATGTATGGTCCCGACAAAAGTAACGCCATTAATGAACAAGTTTTAAAAATGGCTCTACATCATGATGACGAAGATGAAGATCACGACAATAGTTCCAATGAAAATCAAGACGACGATCCATTCTATAATCGCAGTGGCAATGGTTCCATACAATCAGAATCAGATGATTTTGAGGACGCTACGGAGGGCTCCTCTAAAAAGAGATCATTACGGTCACAATCCACCTCTCCCAATCAAAAACAAGATGATGTGGTGGTCGAGAATTGGGATCGAACGGGTCAATTCAATCTCAAAAATGATTATGACGATACCATAATCGAACAATCAACAAATCAACAAGAAATAAATCAAGCATTATCACCAACCAATACAACTCATGATGATAATGCATTACCAACTGTATTTGAATTCGATACCAGCACAAAAGATCGCATTTCAATTTTGTTGGTAGATGACACTGGAGGATACGACAAACCTTTATTGTCCCTAGTGATACAAGATGTACACGTGGTGGAAGCCATTAAAAAATTCGACAGAAATGAGCGCAAATGTTTTGTTTTTCATTCATGCTAATTTCTATAATGCACGCGTCGGTGATTGGGAGCCTATCATCGAACATTATGGACTACAAGTTAATTTTGATAGAAAGGCAATCAGTGAATCATCTAGAATCATTCATAAAATTATCATTCACAATATAGAACAATCCATGATGAACGAATTACGCACCAGTGATGTAGGTAGTAACTTGAATATCAACGTGAGTCAGAACATGATTAGTACGCTCATGTTTGCGAAACAACTCCACGATGCAAATGTAGATTCAAGAGTAACGGCAGCCAGCGAAAAGTTCTTTGCTTATACGTTGCGCAATCACAGTGGATACTGCGTAGATTTGATATTACACGCCAGCATGGACGATGTGATTAATCAAATGGTACAGGGAGTGGAACAGGAGGAACAATTTGATATCAAATATACAGTGCCCGATGATCAATCTTATGGATTCGATGCTCCTCAAAGAATCACTTCGAATATTCACAGCAGCATGTTGACTAGCATGAAGAGGACGTGGCAAAAGACATTCCCAGTCACCATTTCCATACCTGAATTAGACATCAAGACGCTAGTGGACGTGGAGAAGACCGGTAGGTCATTATTCGAAAAGAAGGGAAGAGTTGGAATCATAGAAGTGGAGTTGCAAAATGGTAGAAGATACATTACAGTAAGGTCGGGTATCAAAATTGTCAACAGTACTACATTGTCGTGGCATTTGGCAACTGCAGTAGGAGACACCATGATACAATTTGCAACATTACAACCAGGACAAAGCTGTGGAGTTCCCATAGCTAATAACAAGGATGGATCGCTGGTGGCTCGTCCCAGTCAATCCAGTCACAAATGGAGTCGATTAGAACAAGGTTTCTCTTTTAAACAAATGCTTCGTACGCCAAATACAAGTCGCATCATGACATGTGAGGGTAAAACGGACCATTTATATGCAGTGATCAAGTTGACGTATCAGGACTTGATAGATCCTGAAGTAGTAAAGAATAGCATGGATGCCTATCTTTTACAAAAACATTCTGCAGTGGTGGAAATACTACCTCCGCTTCGCATTTGTAATTTATTGGGCGTGTCAACCACTTATGATTTATTCGAAGAATTTTCAAAAGTAAAACTGTGGAGTCAATCATTAACAAGAGGACAAGATGTTTATCTATACAATATTGATCTCACCAAGAATTTGATGATCAAAATCAAACCCTTCTCGTTGGTCAACTGGTTAGATGTAGAACCAGGATTAATTCACACCACCGATGGCACTGCGGTGACTTCTTGCATCGAACTATCAGATCGCAACAACGTACAGACCAAATTCTATTTTGATTACTCTAGTCAACTAGCATATCGCGAAGTTCACATTTACTGTCCGATATGGATCATCAATAAAACAGGTGAAGTTTTGACGGTCAGCGATGGATTAGGCGTACAAGTATCCGATCAACACGAACCAGAACTAGATCAAGAAATAGAACCGCTCATGTTCTCTCTACCTAATGGAGTCAATCGAATCAGCGTAAAAATCAACCAATCAGAGACCAGTCATCCATTCTCACTTGATCAAGTGGGTGTGAGTGGTGATTTATCCTTAGTGGATTCAAAAGTAAGGTACAGCATTGCATTTTATAATGGATTCGGCGTTGGTAAGTTCAACAGAACCAAAATGGTGTCCTTCTCTCCTCGTTACATTCTATTCAACCAAACAGAATATGCCATACGAATCAAACAAGATAGCGATCACATGACCACCATACAACCACACACGAGTATCAATTACTATTGGAACGAAATTGACGTAGAAACACCTCGCATCTTTATCAACATGAGAGATGGACAAGAATTGGAGTGGAGCACCAGCGCATTCTCGCTTAACGTACTAGGAGAGAGATACATCAAGCTCATACACCACTTTGCACGCACAAGAGGATTGCCCATCACAAAGATTTTAAAAATGAAAATACAAGAGAACATGGGAACGGTGTTGGTCAGCATAACCCTTCCCGATAAACCACCGTATTTGATCGATAATAGATTATTAGATCAAGATGTCATCATGTGGCAGGTGGGTCAGGACAGAAAATGGATCATGGAAAAAAATAGTAAAACTGCATATGCTTGGGATCATTATCACGGTAGTCAATTATTGGAACTATGTATCGATCCTAATCAAGATCCAATCACGGTCGATATCAACAAGATTACAAACGATCACGTCAATGTGTCCATGGGCAATCAAATGATCGAATTGAGCACCTTCTCAAAAGGACCCACTCGTATTCTAAAAATATCCAAAGTTGACCCGGTGAGCATTTATATGGAAATTGAAGATTTGATGGAAATGGATCACGTCAAGATTAATATCGAAAAACAAGAAGAATTTACATTCTTTTTTAGATTACATTTGAATGGAATTGGAATTTCCATGATCAACAATTACACGAAAAAGGAATTGATTTATTGTTATGCCGGTGGTTTTCACTTTCATTATGAAGTTACCGATTTGCATCAATTCATTCAATTAAAAATGAACAAATTACAAATCGATAATCAATCCACAGGAGCAGCATTTCCTGTTACATTTGGTGCAAAGTAAGTATTTTTTTTGAGAATTGATTTTTGACGTGATTAGAAATCAAGTGGATACGAGACCCTTTTTACATGTTAGTATTTGTAGGAGTAAATCACAAGATGATACTTTGTTTCCTTATTTCTCCATCAATATGCAAGAAGGTTTCATCATGGTGGATTACATGTTGATTGCGGATATTGTTGATTTTATTTCCGAAATTATAAATCAGAGTCAACAATCAAAACAAGATCAAAACGATCAAATTAGCATATTGGTAAATTCATTTCGATTCGATTCATCAATTCATTTTTTATAGAAATTCGATCATTTGAAAACGGCACCCAACACACAGGACGAAATCAAATTTTATTTCGAAAAATTAGAATTACATCCCATTTATTTACATTTGACATTTAATTATAACGTTCCACCGAATAGCCCACAACAATCACTTGCGCAGAGTCCAGTTCATCAAATCCTCAACATGATTGGATTTGCATTCGTAAATGTAAATGATGCACCCATACGCTTCAATGCTCTCATTTTAGAGCATAGTTTCATGAGCGCTGATGATTTATGGGATAGAGTTCGAAAGCATTACACGAGAAGCGGTACCAGAGAGATTTACAAGATATTAGGATCGTTGGAAATCATGGGAAATCCTGTAGGTCTCTTTAATGACATTTCTACGGGCGTCAAGGACTTTTTCTACGAACCAGCCAATGCAATTACTAGAAATCCAGAAGAGTTTTCGAAAGGTTTGGCGAAGGGAAGCAAAAGCTTGTTATCAAAGAGCGTACATGGTACTTTTAATACGTTGTCTTCATTTACGAGGAGTATTGCTAGGAGTTTATCCTATCTCACTCAAGATGAAGATCGAAGCATATTGAGCTATAGTTATGAACCTTTGACGATAAAAGATGGATTTAAGCAGGGAGGTGAAGCGGTTGTGAGAGGTTTTGTACAAGCAGGTTCTGATGTTTTTATCAAACCAATAAAAGGGTTTTATGTTGGTGGTGTTTGGGGAATGGTGAAGGGATTTGGTAGGGGTTTGTTGAGCATACCCACTAAACCTATTGTTGGTCTTCTTGTTTGTGCTACGAAAATTACATCTGGTGTTTCAAATTCTCAAAATCAAAGAAGTGGTAGAATTAGACATCCACGCATGTTTAGGGATGATGGCACTGTGATTGCTTATAATGAAGCTCAGAGCTTCTCTCATGACTTGTTGACAACTGCTAATGAAGGTAGATACGCTGATACCGATACAACTGTGTTTTACATGTTAAATTTGGATAAAACTCATGTGTACATGTTAACCAATCGTGCTGTCATGAAAATTAAAATGATGAATCGATTTGTAGAGTGGCGTTTTGAGTTGCATCAAGTGAGAAGTATAACTCGCAGCCGTAAGACTGGTTCGATAAGAACCGTGTTTAATACTACCAACATGTTCGGTCGAAGTGTTCAGATACTCAAGAGGATCAGAACTGCCGATATTAAGGTCACTAATAAATTTGCGAGATTGTTCAGGGAGAGCGTTACAAATATGAAAATGCAGATGAGATCTGGTGGCGTAACAAGATCTTTGAGCATGCAGAACCTTTCTAGATCTATGGGAACAGATCATTTGACTCGTTCATTAAGTATTCAAAACATATCGCCTGTGTAATAAAAGTTCAATTTTTTCAATTTTGTAACTATGCTTTTGACAAGGAGCCTCAAATTCACACAACGACTTGTTCTCCCAAAAGTTAGCTTCAGGACATTTCACGCATCGTTTAAACATAGAATAAGTGATGAGGAAGTACAGCGAAGATATTTAGAAGTGGAAAGGGACAAGAACGATGTGTCTAATCTAATCAAACAATTACAAGAACCCGAAGTAGAGAAGTTGGAATCAATAGGAAACAGAATAGAACTATCCGTGAAAATAGCAACAGAGTTATCAAATTTGATAAAAAATGACTACAAGAAAAGTGCGAATAAGGGCAACAAAAGACAAGTAATCAAACAATTGAAAGCAGATCTTTCCGTTATGCACAGTTATAAAGGAGAGGTCAACAAATTCCTCCACGAATTAACGGAATCACCCGACGCAAAATCGAAGGCAATCGCAGCCATGCAGAAAGCACACGATTTCGATCCAAGTAACCACGACATTGTTTTGCAGTTAAGCTCGTACCTATTTGAAAACAGAATCGAGGAAAGGGAACACGTGTATAGTGCATTCTCGTACGTTGAGAAGACAATCAATGACGTTGAATCTGACTTTGACCCAGAAGCAGATTATGGAAAGCTGTATGCACTCAGGGGTAAAATCAACATGGATTCCTACTTTAGAAGCTATGTGCCCGCCCATAAAGATTTGACCATGGCCATAGAGTACGCTAAAAAATTCGACTATCCATACAAAATCCGTTCAATGTACCATCTCGATAGAGCAAAGTGCATGATCGATCAAATTATCTACCCTGAAGATGAAGAAGAAGTACAAATACAAGACTCCCAGATTAAAGACATTAGGAGAGACATTGACAAGGCCATCAAATTCTTCCCCAAAAACATTTTAACGCAATTGGTGTTGGAGAAATTCTACAGGTACATTCAAATCGACATTAAGCAAGCCGACATCACACGTGCATTTTTGCAAGAAAACGTCCAGTCCGTTGTCGAGGAGTCTGATAATGATTTGACCTATGCACCCTATGTACAATCGCTTTTCAGCGGCAAAACCCCTGCAGAAGAACAACCACCCAAAGTTGAACCCATGAACAACCAAGAGGAAGAGGACGATGATGTTCAAGACAATACTCCAGCAAAAAATAGAAATTTCCTCAAGGAAAAAGCAAGCATGTTTTTGGACGATATGGAGTATGGAGACGAAGACGAATTCTTTGGAGATTTCGACAGGGATAATTTTTGGGAGATTATGGGGAGGAAAGGAGGAATGCATGCAACATCAAAAAATGCTGCACAGGCCAGCATCGCCGCTTATGAGGCTGGTGATTACAAGGAAGCAATCACTCAAATCAACAAGGCCATCAAATCGAATAGCGACGAATCAAATTATTACCACCACCGATCAGTGATACATTTTAATATCCTTATAAAAATGTTGGAGCATGATATTGACATGGATTTGACATCACATGCATCTTCAGATCAGTTACGATTTGATTGTCGCAAATTGGAAGAATTAGATCCAAATAGTTTCTTGGCGGCACAGGTTGCAGGAAGGTACAGAGGGGTGGTACACAAGGATTATAAAACTGCTCTGCGCCATTACCAAAGAGCTATCAAATTAGCAGAGGACGACGAACACTGTGACGATGATTACAGAGATTCATTAAAGGAGGAAATGGAAATGATGAAACAATTAAAAAAGAAGCGTTTATAAAGATTGTTCTACAATGTGTTTTCCTGCTATTAGCTTGATAATGTGCTCGTCCTTTTGTTTTAGAACCTCTGCAGGCAACCTAATAATTTCTTTGGTGATTCTTGTGGGGTAGACGTACACCTTGTCGATTTGAGGTTTGTGTGTTTGTTGGAAGGATTTGACGACTTGACTTCTCATCTCCTCACGAATCTTCTTGACGGCTGTTCTCTTGAATTTTGTCAACACGACCCTCTTGATGACCTTTATTTGTTGCTCGGTTAACTTTTCGTATGCATTTAGGTTGTCTTGGGGCAAAAGTGCCTTTGATAGTTCTAGCCTGACGTTTGATTCGACATTTTTGTCTTCTGCTAGTAGCTTGCTCAACACTCTGCTCCACACTAATCTTTTGGCTTCTGGGTGGATCTTGATGTGATTCTTGCGGAATGTGCTGGAGTGACGAACGTACTGAACGGTTGTGGCATCTCTGCGTTTCAAGTTGCTAACGTATGTGTTGACCTTGGTGTAGATGGTCTTTGAGAACACTCCGACCTTTAGGTAGCTCGACTCTTCATTTTGAACGTAGTTAGGATGTAAATTGCACACTCTCTTTCCTCCCATGTATAAACATACGCCGGGTCCGTGCTTGTTGTAGCCTAATGAACTAATTAACTCTGTGACTTGCTTTGATCTATTTTGGAGATCGGCAATCGTCAATGTTCCTCTCAACACATCTTGTTCTAGTTGGGCCATCTTTTGTCTGGCATTAAGATCGCTGGTCTCAAATACTTGTTGACTAATTTGTTTGTTGATGACAAGCTTCGATAATGAATTTCTCAATAGGATCAACGTGCGTCTGTATATTGATACATATTTCTTGATGACGACAACATATAAATATTGGTCGGCGACGTGAGTGGTGGTAGTGTTGGTTATGAGTTCTAGGTTTGCGTTACACTTGGCATCATAGTAAACATCGTATGGAACGTAATTGCGTTTAGTGACGTAGTTAACCAAGTTGATCTTCAAGTCTTTGAATTCGGCGCACTCACATTGCTTGCAGTTGGGATCGCATCCCTTGGGATTAGTGCATTCAGGTAAACATAAGCACTCATCACATCCGGAATGACCTTTGATGATGCGGTGTTTCGATCCGTTGCATTGAGCGCTACACTTCTTTTCGTCGGCTGGAGGGCATGAGAAATTACATTCACACTCAGGACATCCAAAGATGTTGTCTCTAATTACAGGTACACCACCTTGGCATTCGGAGCGACAGTTTGTTGGTGGTGGACATTTATCTTTTGGTTTGTTTTCACACCTGCATTCATCGCAACCAGTTTCTTGAATGAAAACTTTCATATAATTAGCGCCGGGGCAGGTAATGCTGCAATCTAGTGCCGGGCACTTGGGTGGTGTGCACTTGCATTGTTTGCAATTCGTGTTAGAATCAACAACCACCTCGAATGGACCACCAATACATTTCTTGTTGCAATCAACTTCGGGGCATGTAGCATTTGTTGGAACGGGAGTTGGGGATGAAACTACTGTAGTAGTTGAAGGAACAGTTGTGGTAGTAAAAGGTGTGGTTGTAGATGGTACAGATGTTGCAGGTGGGGAAGTTGTCCCTCTAGGGGATGTGGTAGTTGTTGTGGGAGTGCCAGTGGAGGGGACTGAAGTGGTTGAGGTAACTGTTGTAGGCGTGGAGGTTGTAGGTATGGAGGTTGTGATAGTTGGTGAGTTTGTGGTTGGGGTGTTTGTGGTTGGTGAGTTTGTGGTTGGTGGGTTTGTAGTTGAGGTTGGTGAGTTTGTGGTTGAGGTTGGTGAGTTTGTGGTTGGGGTGTTTGTAGTTGGTGAGTTTGTGGTTGGAGTGTTTGTAGTTGGGATGTTTGTAGTTGGGATGTTTGTAGTTGGGATGTTTGTGGTTGGCGAGTTTGTGGTTGGTGAGTTTGTAGTTGAGGTTGGTGAGTTTGTGGTTGGGATGTTTGTGGTTGGGATGCTTGTGGTTGGCGAGTTTGTAGTTGGTGAGTTTGTGGTTGTGGAAACAATTGTTGAGGGGACATTTGTTGTTGTAGGGGTGGAAGTGGTGGTTGTAGTTGGTGAGCTTGTAGTGGTTGTGGGTGCTGTGGTTGTGGGAACAATTGTTGAGGGGACATTTGTTGTTGTAGGGGTAGCTGTGGTGGTTGAGGTGGTCGAAGGAACGATTGTGGTTGGTATAGGGGTGGTCGAAGGTACAGTTGTAGTTTGTGGGTTGGTTGATGTTGGGACATTTGTTCTCGTCTCTGTGGGAACTGTTTGAGTGGGAACGGTAGTGGTAGTGTTGGATGGTTGCATTAATCTCAAGTCCTGTTGTCCTACATATTGCGCTGGCTCCTCTACACCGTCAAGTTTTTCAAATTTCTCGGCATTTACGCTCAAGAAAAGAGTCGCAACGAGTAGAAAAAGAACAAACGCATGCACTCTCATGCCAACCCTCGTTTTTTCAAAAATATAGAAGTTCGCAGTCATCAATTGTCAAACGTGTCAACGATCAGAACATTTATCTTACAAAACCGATTAGACAGTTGATATTTTTACAAAACTTCTACCGACCAATATTTAATTTGATTGTTGGCAATAGAAGTTCGAAGTCATTTATAATTTTATTAGTTGGTCCAAAACTACAGAAAGTGATGGTCTCTGACTTGCTTCTTGCGACCAACATTGCTTCATAATTTCGATGTACTTTACTTCTGAATCTTGGTACTCTATTTCGGGTATCTCAGGTCTATGTCCTACAGCATCCATCCCGATATAAAGTGGCTTATATGGTTCTCTCTCAAACTATTGTTTTCATACATTGTCATTCCTAAGCTATACACATCACACGCTGTTGTATATGTTGATCTAGCAGTTACTTCCTATATGGTTGTTATAATCGTGCAAAAATAAATACATACCGGTGCCATAAACGTAACGGTGCCAACATATGACGTACATTATGCTGCTAATATTTTCACTCCTGGCGGTTCCAAAATCACATACTTTTGCCACTTGACCTATTTGATCAATAAGGATGTTTCTGAAATAATAATGAATAAATGAGAAAATAATAACTCACGATGGCTTCAAATCGCGATGCAGAACAGGTGGACTCATCTTGTGGAGGTATATTACTCCACGTATAACATCTAACAAGAATGAGATTTTTGTTTTGAATGGTATTGTTGTATGAAGCGCAAAATTCGACTTCACCGGTAGATTTGTTGATTTTCTACAAACAACATCATGCAATGAAGAGCCTCTTATTAGTTCGGTGATGATGAATAAATGCTCATCCTTCTTACAAATACCCATAAATAACTAAAAAGGTTGGAATAGGATGCAAAAAAGACATACTACGATATTCGGATGGCGAAGGCTTTGTAGAATTTTAACTTCCTTTTTAAATTCTGTGATGCAAGCGTTATGTGATTTTAACATCTTTATAGCGACTGGTTGAGATTGGTAGAGCAAACCACTAAAAACAACTCCATATGTCCCCTCCGCTATTCTTCGCTGAAACTCTATATTGTTGTACTGAATTAACCATCTCTCGTCTTCATCGTTCGAGCGCTTTTGTTCATTTGCCAGCAACTCTCTCATCTCGTCCTCGTTTTGCTTCATTTTTCTTTCAACCTTTTTTATCTTCGAAATTGAACTGTGGCAATAGAATGAGATTATGGATACTAAAAGAGCAACAACAGCAAACGCAACTATACCGACACAAATAAAAAATATCATAAAGCTACATTTTTCAGGCTCTACACATTGACCTACATAAAGACATTTTTTCTCACAAGTAAATAATTCACATTGTTGGCCAAAATATCCCGGGCTTGTGCAGTTACAACTATTGAAGCTCAAGCATCTACCTCTTCCATTACACACACCAGTTTCATTTACATAGTACTCGAAGCATTTAAATATATCACACATATCGCCATGGTGTCCAAAATGGCATTTCATTGTTAAAATTGTATTTGTACTCATGACTGAAATGTCTTCTGCACCCATGTAGGGTGGCATTTTTAACTTTGTCATATTTTCTACATCATTTCCGAGGTTATCTATTGAGTTAGGATGTTTTGGATTTACGTTGTGCATACTTACATTTAATAATATCTCCCCACACATACACTTGCTTGTCTTTGATGATTGCTGTAAAACTCATACCAGCGACGATTTTACTCACATTTTTAAAACCAAGAAGCATGGGAGATACTACATGCTTAACAGTACTGTTATAGATTTGTTTTCTTGTATTATTACCCCAACCATATACTTCGCCAGATTTTAAGACCGCAAATGAGTGAGAATGACCCGCCACAACATAGGACACATTAGTAATATTAACTCTTGTAGGGACTTCCATATTTGGAGAAGTATAACCAATTCCTAATTGACCAAAGTTATTCAAACCCCAGCTAATCACTTCACCATTGCGCGTTACCGCTAGAGAATATTGATCACCAGCAGCAACTTGTGCTATAGACTGTACATCTACTAACTCAGGTTCGGCTGCACTCAATATATACACGTTGCCTTCACTGGTCAATGCCAACGATTGTTCATATCCAGCCACAATATCAATGATATTTTCAAGATTTGCTTTTCTCGGTAGAACTATTTGATCCTCAGTACTTCTTGAATGAACAAAGCCCCATTCAAAAACCTCGCCTTTACTTGTCAAGGCGATAGAATGAGAGTTTCCAGCACTAATGCGAACAACATCAAATAGATCTATTGCAACTTGTGTTTTTCTGCTCTTTCTAGTTCCGTCACCCAATTGTCCATAAACATTAGAACCAGTAGAAACAATTTGACCGTTATTTGTTATGGCTAACAAATGGTCCCCACCAGCTACAACACTTGTAGTATCATATATAAAGTCAAACAAAGTGGGAGAGGGGTCAGTCATATACCCAAGTCCCAATTGATTTTTAAGATTACTACCCCATACAGCTACTCTACCATCATGAGTCATTGCTGTTTGTTGAAAAAACTCATCAATAAATTTTGTGGTAACTAATCTTCTAGGGTGTGGTACAACTCCCAAGATAACATTGGCAATATTGGTTAGGCCAACATCGATTAAGGTGTTATTTCCAACCTTATCAAATCCTTCAACACGGTGCACTTTTCCACCAAAAGTAAGAAATAAAGCATAGTTGTAAACATCATAATATTGGACGCTCAGTACGTTAGTATGAGGCAATAGCACTGTCTGCCTGTCTAGAGACCAGACAAGAACATTATTTTTATTTGTTATAAAGAATGTCATGAGGCCTGCGATGACTCCTATGCGGTCAACTTTATCAACTATATTTAACATTACCGGATTAGTCATGCTCAATTCTCTCCCCCACACATATGCTTTCCCATCAAAGGTAACTGCATGAACGCGACCTTTACCGGTTCTCAAATGAGATACATTGGATATGTTAATTTTAACTGGTGACGTTTCGTCAAGAAATGAGCCACCTCCTATTTGTGCCTCTTGATTGTCTCCCCATGCATAAACATCCCCACCACACGTAATAATAAAATATGAAGAATCTTCACAAACAAACTCCCTAACATCTTCCACGTTTATTTTAACAGGATGTTCTCTGTTCGTTTGTGTACCATCACCCAAATCTCCTTTCTCGTTATATCCCCATGCGTATAATTCTTTATTAAAAGTGACGGCAAAAGAGTTTCTCCCACAAAAAGAGATACTCGCAACATTTGTTACATTAATTTTTTTTGGTATTAATATGTCAATTGTGGTCCCGTCCCCTAATTGTGAGTATTTGTTACAACCCCACACATATACTTCACCATCATGTGTTATAGCAAATGAAGATATTCTTTTGTCTGCAGAAAAATTGGTGTAGAGTTGTGCAATATTGGTGAGGTTTAATTTGATGGGGCTAAACCTATCAATGTCATATCCATCGCCCAACAGTCCATTAACTGCGATACCCCAAGCATACACACTACCTGTGTTGGCTAAAGCGAATGTAACTTGTGTGTATGGGTGGAGAAGTTCGGGTTTGTAAATCTGTTTGATGTTGTGCAACTCAGATATATACTCTGGTGGGTATACTAATTGCCTTCGACCGGTTATATAACTCTCTCCCCAAACAATAAACTTTGCACTAACCACATCTAATATATGTAAGAAATGCCCAACAGCATTAAACAAACCTATGACGACAATAAAAACTAAAAGTATTACGTGCATGAAGTTTGTCATGTCGAAGATGTTGTAATCAGATCAACTAAAACATTCAACAAAATCAAACAAATGTCGGGTCTTGGGAGTGAAGATAGAAAACGCAAATCTCAATGGGAGGAGCAAGCAGAAGAAGACAATCACCCAATAAACACACCACGACAAACAAAAAGATCTAGATGGGATCAAACACCTCAAAATTCCTCATCACAAACACCTCAATCAACACCTAGTGTACGTAAACAAAGTCGATGGGACCAAACACCGACGGCACCATCAGCGACTCCGAGTGCACAATCAAAATCACGTTGGGATGAGACACCTGTCGATACGTCCGGGACGAAGAAATCAAGATGGGACGAGACGCCCATAGGATCAACTACAACTTTAGGTGGCGCCACGCCCGTTGGAACGTCAGGAATGATGACCCCAACAGCAGCTCAACTGGCACAGACTAATCCAGAATTATACAATCAACTCAAAATAGAGCAAGACCTTGATTACAGGAACAGACCACTAACAGATGAAGATTTGGACAATATGCTTCCTTCTGATGGTTATGAAATCATGGAAGTACCTGCAAGTTACATACCAAAAAGAACTCAACACGTTCCGTCGTCGACACCATTACCAGGCGGAGAGACGCCCTACGCCATGCCAGAGGACAGACCCATGGATGCTTATGGAGTACAAACCATTCAACCAGGACCAGACATGCCAGAGCTGAAACCAGAGGACATGAAATACTTTGGCGGATTGCTGGAGGAGAAGGACGAGAACGTAATGACCGACGAAGAAAAGAAGGAGAGGAAAATCATGACCCTACTTTTAAAGATCAAGAATGGAACCCCGCCCATGCGTAAATTAGCACTCAGATATATAACGCTTCACGCACGTGATCTAGGAGCAGAGCCATTATTCAAACAAATATTACCATTATTGATGGCGCCCACGTTAGAGGACCAAGAGCGTCACTTGCTGGTCAAAGTAATCGATCGTATATTATACAAGCTGGACGATTTGGTCAGACCGTTCGTGCGTAACATTCTCATGGTGATTGAGCCGCTCCTCATCGAAGAAGATTACTTTGCAAGAGTAGAAGGAAGGGAGATTATTTCCAATCTGGCCAAAGCAGCAGGCTTACCCACCATGATCGCAACCATGAGACCAAACATTGACAACCATGATGATTTCGTGAGAAACACCACGGCAAGAGCTTTTGCAGTGGTCGCTTCTGCATTAGGAATTCCATCTCTACTTCCATTCCTCAAGGCAGTGTGTCAGAGCAAAAAATCATGGCAAGCGCGTCACACAGGAATCAAGATTGTACAACAAATCGCAGTGCTGATGGGATGTGCCATATTGCCTCATCTTCGCCAATTGGTCGAAATTGTAGAGCAAGGACTCAAGGATAGCGAAATCAAAGTAAAGACCATGACCGCATTGGCCATTGCCGCATTAGCAGAGGCAAGTGCGCCCTATGGAATCGAAAGTTTCGACACTGTGTTGAGGCCGCTATGGGACGGACTAAAGAAGCACGGAGGCAAATCGCTAGCAGCATTCCTCAAAGCAATTGGATTCATCATACCCCTCATGGATCCCATTCACGCATCACATTACACAAAAACAATCATGGACGTGGTGATTCGTCAATTCAGCAGTCCCGACGAAGAAATGAAGAAAATCGTTTTGAAAGTGGTCAAGCAATGTGTGAGCGCAGAGGGCATCGAACCTAATTTCGTTCTCACTAAAATCCTCCAACCCTTCTTTGCAAGTTTCTGGATCAGAAGAATGGCGCTGGAGAGACGCAACTACAAACAATTGGTGGAGACTACCATCGAGATTGGAGTCAAGGTGGGAACCACTCCAGTATTGGATCGATTGGTGCCATTAATCAAGGACGAATCGGAGCCATTCAGACGCATGGTGATCGAGGCCACTGCAGGCGTCATCAACAAGTTGGGATCCGCTAGCATCGATCATCGACAGGAGGAATTATTGATGGACGGACTCTTGTATGCATTCACCGAACAAGTTTTGGACGATAGTCCCATCATTTTGAATTCGATTCAAATCATCTTGAATGCACTGGGCACCAGATGCAAACCATACTTGGCACAAATTGCAGGTATCATTAGCGTCAGATTGAACAACAAGATGGCCAAAGTGAGACAACACGCAGCAGATTTGATCAACAGGGTGGCAGCGGTCATGAACCTGTGTGGAGAGGAGAGCAAGATGGGTCATTTGGGATTGATACTGTATGAATATTTGGGCGAGGAATATCCAGAAGTATTGGGCAGCATATTGGGTGCGCTCAAGGGAATCGTGACGGTGATTGGAATGGACAAGATGACTCCGCCCATCAAGGACTTGTTGCCAAGATTGACGCCCATTCTAAAGAATAGACACGAAAAGGTACAAGAGAATTGCATAGAGCTCGTCGGGAGAATTGCAGATCGAGGCAGCAGTCATGTGCCTGGTAAGGAGTGGATGAGAATATGTTTCGAATTGTTGGATCTGCTCAAGGCACACAGGAAGAGCATCAGGAGAGCGGCCATCAATACGTTTGGTTACATTGCCAATGCCATTGGTCCCAGCGACGTGCTGGCAACGCTGTTGAATAACTTGAAGGTGCAAGAAAGACAAAACAGAGTTTGCACCACGGTGGCCATTGCTATCGTGGCCGATACTTGTAGTCCGTTCACCGTTCTTCCTGCGCTGATGAACGAGTATAGAGTGCCAGAGCTGAACGTGCAGAATGGTGTGTTGAAGAGCATGAGCTTCTTGTTTGAATACATTGGAGAGATGGGAAAGGATTATATTTATGCGGTGACTCCCTTGTTGGAGGATGCACTCATGGATAGAGATTTGGTGCACAGGCAGACTGCTTGTACGGTGGTGAAGCACATGGCATTGGGCGTGTATGGTATGAACTGTGAAGATGCGCTGGTGCACCTGTTGAATTATGTTTGGCCCAATGTGTTCGAGACCAGTCCTCATGTGATTAATGCCGTGATGGAGGCGATTGAGGGATTGCGAGTGGCGTTGGGTCCATGTATCATGATGATGTACGTGCTTCAGGGATTGTATCACCCATCGAGAAGGGTCAGGAATGTTTATTGGAAGATTTATAATATATTATACATTGGAAATCAAGATGCGTTGACGCCCGTGTATCCTGTGCTTCCCAATGATCCAGATAACAATTATCACAGAGGTGAATTGTTCTATTGTTTATAATAAAGGAATTGTTTTTTACTTTCTTTTTCAATATATTTGAACAATCCCGCTCAGAAAACCAAAATAATAATACTCACTCAACTAAAAGATGGTCAAGAGTGCTGTCAAGGTGATTGTTCGAACTAGACCAACAGCTAATTTCGCTCAAGGATATCTTGACGTAAAGGATGGAATAAGGGTAAGTTGTTTTTTTGACGCTGCTCATTAATATTAATGTAAAGGCTATCAACATAAACCTTCCAAAGAAGAACGAAACTCAAAACGTTGTCAATAACCAGAGGGAGAGTTACTCATTCAAATTCGATAATGTTTTGCATAACTCATCTCAGGAGACAGTGTTCGAAGAATGTGGCAGGGAGGTGATATCTAGTTTTATTGATGGATACAATGGGACAATCATGGCTTATGGACAAACTGGAGCAGGAAAAACTTTTACTATGACAGGCACCACCGCTAACTATAAACAAAGAGGAATAATACCAAGATGCATTGAGCACATTTTCCAAGAGATATCGAACAAGCCAGAAAAAGCATTCAATGTTAGCGTAACCTATTTGGAAATTTACAATGAAAATCTTTTCGACTTGCTTAATAATGATCCAACTGGAAGTGACGACTACCAGATTATGGAGGATGCTAAAGGAGTAACATTTGTTCGTGGAATCCAAAAAGTCGCAACAACTAGTGAAGAGGAGGCTTTATCATTAATGTTCGAAGGTGAGGCCAACAGGGCTATATGCGAGCATCAAATGAACAAAGCGTCCACTAGATCTCATTGCGTTTTCACAATACATTTAGAAAGCAGAAGTAGAGTGGAGTCGAATGGCCAAATTGTTTATTCAAAGTTGAATTTGGTGGATTTAGCCGGATCAGAACGAGTTGGTAAAACTCACTCCAGTGGTCAAGTTTTGAAGGAGGCTACATATATAAACAAATCGTTATCCTTTTTGGAACAGGTGGTAATAGCACTATCTACTCCCTCAAGAGAGCATGTTCCATATAGACAATCTAAGCTCACTATGTTTTTGAAAGACTCTTTGGGTGGAAATTGCAAGACATTACTTGTTGCCAACATTTGGGGCGAGGCTACACAGCTAGATGAGACCGTATCAACTTTGAAGTTTGCTTCAAGAATGATGAGAGTCTCCAACGAAGCGACCATAAATATTCATATGAACCCTGAGGCCTTAATAAAGAAGTATGAAAAGCAAATTGTAGAGTTGAAGCAAGAATTGGCAATGCACGATCAATTGAAGGGAGTAAACCAGGCTACATATGATCCTTACACTGAGGAACAACAACTAGAGCTAAGAAAGGAGATTAAGCGCTATGTTAGAAATGAAACCGAAGAGCTAGAGATAAAAAATATTAGGCACATTAAAGAGATATTCCAACAGTTTAAAAAAATGATGCAAACGGCTGAGCTAGAAGCCAGAGATAGAGGTTCTCAACCGGTCACTCAAAGGGAAAGTAAAAGTAAATTGGATAATGGTGCACTAAAAGGCTCAGAGGCAAACGTTTCTGGAGTTGGAGACGTAGACGACAATAATGGATTTGGTGTGGGCGCAGCAGTCCCTAGTGCTAATTATCGGAAAGAATCTGTTGTATCTCAGACTAGAGCTCAGGAGGAACCAGAAGTGAATATGATGAAAATTGAGGAGGCCGAGAAAGCTCCCATTGATAGAAACGAAGCATACGAACTTTTCAAAAGCTCATCTGGTAGTGAGTCTATTGTAAAGATGAAGGAAGAGACACAGCTATTAAAAGATAAGAAGAATGCCTTTAAAGTTTTGACTCTTCAAGTAAATGAAGCGAAAAAAAAGATTGATTCTACAAAAGAGGAGATCGAAGCAAAGCAGCAAGAAGTATCTGGCCAAAAGGGAGACAACGATATTGTGGACGAAGAGGAAATGTTACTGTACCAAAGATTAAAAGAGGCTAAAAAGGAGTACCGTGACTCGTTTGAGGAGCGCAAGATGGCCAAAGCAGAAATTGATTTCGTTTCAAGGGCTGTAGAAAACTCCAGAGTTAAACTATTGTCAAGCTTTGAAGATTGGTACCGCGAAACGTATGGTCAACCACTTGAATTGGAGCAATCAAGCCCAGACATTAACACAAAAGAAAGCTTCTCACGAGATAAGGACGAAGATCAACTTGATGACGGAGAAAGATTTGAGAAGCTGGAGTTAGAAAGAATAAGAAGAGACGATCCTGAATCTCTTGCTTTTTATAGAGCTAAGAAAGTGGTCGGAAATAAGACGTTAAAGAAAACGTTGTCACAAAAGCGTTAATACAATGTGTTTTATTTATTTATATATTTTTTTATAGATGGTCGTACGTAGGCCTTTTATGTGATCTAGTGATGTCTTTATAAGTTTATCCTCCTCGGTGTGTTTACAATAAAATTAAAAATAAAATTGTTTTCCAAATCAATTAAAATAATCACCATTCGGGGGTCTTGCTATACAAAGAGGAGAGATAGCGTAACAATAGAAATAAGATATCCTTTTTTACTGGTTATAAAAAACAATGAATCATAGAGAACCAGATAAGTAGTATTGTCTCTCAAAAATACCTTTAAAACAAAATATTATTGTGCTTCTTGGATCAATAACAAAAAAATGAAACTATACATATTGATCACTGCCATATTCCTAGTTGATGTATCTCGTTGCATTTACCAAGGTGTTCCTGCTAATCAAGGTGACTTTCCATTCATGGCTCAGCTGCAGGTCAACAATGGCCTACCTGGAGGTTACACCTGCGGAGCCGCACTGATTTCATCGAAATATGCCATCACTGCAGGACATTGTTCTTTTGGTTCTACATTCCGTCTTATTGTGGGACAGAACGATATCAGTACAATTCAAGATAGGAACATCATTGGAGTCGAATCCTTGCAATACCCAAGCGACTTTGGAAAAACATTTGACTACAACGATGTGGCAATTATAATCCTATCTACAGAAGTTCCGTTTGAGGCTGGAATCAAGGAATACTTATCTATTGGAACGCAGCCACCTGGCGTCTCATCAATTCTTACTATGGTTGGTTACGGTCAAGTTAGTTACCAAAATCTTCCTTACTCTATTCACCACAGAACAACTGTTGTCGTGAGTGATGAGACATGCAATATATTTGATTATGACCCATCCGTTCAATATTGTGTGAGCGATGGGCCTCAAGCTATATCATGCTTTGGTGACTCTGGTACACCTGTTGTGGTCAGAGCATCAAACAGGTGGGTACTTGTCGGAATAGTGAGTTACGGCAGTACAGGAGAATGTGGACAAAAAATGCCTATGGAGGTTATGACAAAAATATCAAGTATGATTGATTTTATAACCCTGAAGACTGATTCTGATGTTTCTTTTGTAAACCAAAACTTGGGGACTTCCACCATAACAACAAAATCTCCCACAGCCCCCGTATCTGTGGTCAAGACGACAACGTCACCGACCATTACTGGATCAACCACTAGTATTCCAACCGCGTCTGTGGTCAAGACAACGTCACCGTCACCGACTACTACTGGACCATCAACCACTACCTCTATTCCAGTCGCTTCTACTACAACCACGTTTTCACCATCGATTACGACTTCAATAACTCAAAAGCCAAGCACATGCTCTGCATGCCCGTGTGGAACGAAAGGATCAAACAAAGATGATAAGAATTGTTCAATTTGCAACCAATGCCTAGCAGAAACAATGGTCCCCACCACAGTATCGACGGTTGCCATTACTACGAAACCAATAACACAGACAACCACGGTGGGTACAACAACTAGAGCAATAACGACAATGCTTGTAACTATGAAACCAACATTCTCTCCATCACAAAGAAATCCAGTCTGTGAGGATTGTTCCACTACTTCCAACTCTACTACCTCTGCTCCTACCACTAATGGTCCTGATAACGAGTCAGGGGACGATTTTTCAAGGAATTCTAATTCTGCACAAAAAATCTACATAGGAAATAGCATTGTAGCAGTTTTAATTTCCATTATAATGTTGTAGGTTATGAAACATCAAATAAATAAAATAAATAACTTGAAATAACGTTTTCTTGGTTTTGACATCGTGCGAATTGCGAGGTCTGTCACATTAATCCTTCCCGCGTTTTAATGAGCCCAAAATGGTCCGACGCTGACCACACTCGTTTGAATTTAACAGTTAAATTTAAATCCCTCTCTTCTTCATCTTGTTACTGGCTACCATTGTAATCAAAAGGTCAACTTTATCAAGAAAATCGTTGAGGACAACAACTGATTCAATTGATTTCGAAGTCTCTAGAGGAAATTGTAATCGCCGAACTATCTGATCTTTTGAGTCCTTTCTAGATCCATAGAGCGAAACAAAATGAACAATCCTAACCAACAAAATGGTGGGCCCAAGTTCAACATTTTAAACACTGAACAACTACGGAAAGTATATGGAGTTCTGACAAAGATGAAGCAAGAAGGAAAGGAAGGCGACCCAAACTATAGGCAGCTACTTTTACTTTTTAATCAAAATGTTGGACTCATCAAGCAAAATCAACAATCGCAACAACAGTCGCAGCAACAGCAGAACAACAATATCACAAATAACCAAAATTTCCAGGCCAATAAAAATCCACCACAAAACCCAATACAGCAAACAAGACAAACAATGAACTCTCCAAACATTCAAAATACACATCAGCAGGCCCCTGCTAAGAATAATCCCGTCGAGCAATTAATCTTCTCCCAAACACAAAAGGACCAGCTCAAGGCCCAAATATATGCCTTAAGGAATTACATTGAGCAAATGTTGGAGCCACCGAATTGTTTGAAACTGGCAGTGAGAGGCATAGACACAGAGGTAAACTTGGCGGAGTATGAGGCCATGTTTTTAAACATGACTCCCTCGCGGTCCCAGACACCAGGTCAACAGCAACCAATTCAGCATACCCCAATCCAACAACAGCCACCACAACAACAACCACAGCACCAACCAAACCTTGTACAGCACAATTTTCCTCAACAACAGCAACAAATACAGCAGCAGCCCATGCACACCCAGCAGCAGCAGCAGCAGCAACAAACATCTGCGCCCCCACAAATCATGGGCAACCCACAACAGAATACATATAACGGATCCCTTCAAAACACCATCAATACGGTGAGGAGCGCATTTGGCGCCGACAATGCCAACGCCATGAAACCGAACGGCTTGGACTTGCCTCTACTTTACTCCGAAAGAGAAAAGAGGATCAGCACGTTGATGAAGGGCAAATATGTAGATATGAAGGAAGTGGTACAGAACAAGTCTCTATCCCAGAGAGAGCGCATCAAGGCGGCGATCGAGATGAAGAAATTACAATTACTAAGTTTCCAAAGAAAAGTACGACAAGAGTTGGTGTCACAGATGAGAGTGAACGATCAGAACAGAATCAACGACGCAAGGCCCAAATTCACCACCAAGATGATTCAAAAGGAAGTGAGGGGCAACACGCGCAGAAACGTGGAGGTGGTGACCAAGCGCACGTCTCAACACAAGAAGTTCCTGACCGATCTAATGAACACTCGCAAGAACATGAGAGATTTCCACAAGAACCGCACCAAGAAGGCAGTGGAGAAGATCAACAAGGAACTCACCAGTTTCCACGAGAGAAGAGCCAAACTAGAAAGAGAAAAGAAGGAAAGACAAGAACGCGCTCGTTTAAAGGCGCTCAAAGAAAACGATCACGTCGCCTACATGAAATTGTTGGAGGAGGCCAAGGAAGGTCGATTCGAAGAACTCGTAAAGAAGACGGACGAGATTCTGCGCAGACTGGGAGCACAACTCGTGGGAGGACGCGACGATAAAAAGACCGAGAAGGAATCCGATGCATCGTCCAACAGCGCACAAGCAGAGCACAGCATTTATTCGAAATACTTGGAGAGCCAGAACAATTACTACTCGGTGGCTCACAAATTGACGGAAAAGATTGAAGAGCAGCCGAGCATGTTGGTGGGAGGCAAGCTCAAACCTTACCAAATGGCAGGTCTACAATGGATGGTTTCCCTGTACAACAACAAATTGAACGGAATTCTTGCCGACGAGATGGGCCTCGGAAAGACCATTCAAACCATTAGCTTGTTGACATTTGTGATGCAGCACAAGAATGACATGGGACCCCATTTGGTAATCGTCCCGCTCAGCACCATCGAGAATTGGTGGTTGGAATTCGAACGATGGGCACCTCACATTAAAGTGTGCAAGTACACCGGCCACAAGAGCAGCAGGGCCAATCTACAGGCGCTCATGAAACCGCCCTACAAATTCAACGTGTGCTTGACCCAATACGAATACATCTCCAGGGACAAGAAGTACTTGAAAAAGGTGCCATGGAATTACATCATCATGGACGAAGGTCATCGCATCAAGAATGCCAATTGTAAATTGGTGACCGATCTGTACCAATACAGCAGCAGACATCGAGTGTTATTGACTGGAACGCCCCTGCAGAATGATTTGACCGAACTATGGGCGCTGCTTCACTTTTTATTGCCCAAAGTATTCGACAGCAGCGTCAACTTTGAGGAATGGTTCAGCAGTCCCATCAACAGCACCACGGGAGAGAAGAGCAACGTTCAAATGACCGAAGAAGAAACGCTGCTCATCATTCATCGCTTGCATCAGGTGTTGAGGCCGTTCTTGCTGAGGAGAGAAAAGAGAGACGTCGAGGATCAATTGCCGGAAAAGATTGAAAAGATTATCCGATGCGATTTGAGCGCCATGCAGAAGCGTTTCTACAACGACATTAGCAAGCACAACAAGGTCATGTTGGACACTGGCGAGACTGGTCAGCGCAAGAATATGAGCTTGAACAATACGGTGATGCAGTTGAGAAAGGTGTGCAACCATCCCTACTTGTTCTTGGAGAGACATCCAGAGCTATTGGACACGTTGACGCCCGATGACATGATTCGCACCAGTGGTAAATTTGAATTGTTGAGCAGGATGTTGCCCAAATTAAAGGCCACCAATCACAGAGTGCTCTTGTTTAGTCAAATGACCGGATTGTTGGACATCATGACCGATTTCTTGGATCAATTGGGATATCAAAACATTCGATTGGATGGAAACGTAAAGGCGGGAGATCGCGGTCAACTGGTCAAGGATTTCAATTCCATCAATTCCAACATTTTTGTATTCTTGTTGTCCACGCGTGCTGGTGGATTGGGATTGAACCTGCAATCTGCAGACACGGTCATTATTTTTGATTCGGATTGGAATCCACAACAAGATTTACAAGCCATGGCACGTGCGCATCGTATCGGTCAGACCAAGAAGGTGGCAGTGTTCCGATTGGTGACCAGCGATACCGTGGAGGAGCGCATCCACGACGTCGCACAGCAAAAGAGAAGCGAAGAGGCCAGGGTGATCAAAGCAGGTCTCTTCAATCAAAAGAGCACTCACAACGATCGTCACGAAATGTTGACTCGATTGATCAAGAATAATGATTTGGGAGATGCTGTTCCTGAATCTGACATTCCCAACGATGCAGAATTGAATCACATTATTGCTAGAAGCGAACAAGAGTTGATCGTGTTCCAAAAGATGGACGAAGTCAAGGAGAAGGAAGTGGAGTTGTTGATTCAACAGGGACGTCCTCCGCTCCCACCGCTCATGACCGAAGATGAATTGCCAGAGTGGCTGCAAGATGGCGATAAGGTGTTGCAAGAGTTGCAGGAGGAGGTCAAGGCGGAGAACTTTGGTCGCGGCAAACGTAGTCGCGGTGCAGTCAAATACAGCGTGGACAGGGATCCATTGTTGGATTCCGAAGATGACGAAGATGAAGATTTGGAGGGCATTGGTTCCAATGATGAAGAAGAAGAGGAAGAGGAGGAAGAGAAGCCGAAGAGGGGCAGAAAAAGCGCTGGTGCTGCCACACCTTCCTCCACCGCCGCTACCACCAATACTCCAAAGAAAGTTGGAAGGAAGCGCAAGGTTGAAGAGGTGATTAGCGAAGAGGAAGAAGAGGAAGAAATGGACGAGAATGGTAGACCCAAGCGAAAGAAACGCGCCGCTGCTGCTGCCAGCGCTGCAAAGACCAAGGCAGTGGCAGAAGTCAAGGGAAAGAAGCGCGGCAGGATACCCAAAAAGCAAATCAAAGAGGACTCTGACGATGACGATGACGAAGAAAAGTTAAAATATGATGTAACCATGGCATCGCTGCCCCATGAGAAGCAAAAGAGATTGTATCACATTTGGCGCACGTTGGTTACTTTGAATCCTGGAACACATCAAGTGGCAGAGTTCTTTATGGAGTTACCCGATCCAAAACAATATGCAGATTATTATGTGTTGATCCAGAATCCAATTGCATTCGATTCCATCGAGCAGAAAATCATCAACAACCAATATTCGTCAATCCTTGATATGGAAGCAGATGTGGTACAATTGTGCTTGAATGCACAAACATATAATCAAGAGGGCAGCAGAGTATTCAATGACTCTTTGGCCACGATACACGCCTTCAATAGAGAGAAGGAACTTTACATGCAGACTGGTGGCGATTTGGTGGGTGGTCAGGTCGTTAACCCTAACAATCTTTCGATCGTGGATGATGATTTTGGTATGGACGGGGGCATGTCTGGCGACAATGCTTATGAACAACCACCCTTTTAGAACAATATAAAATAAAATGCAAATCATTTTTATTATTCAACAATGGAAGTAATGCTTAATCCGTGTGAATCTAACAAGTTCAGCGATCCCATATCAAACTCCTCCGCTTGCTCCAAAATCTTATTGTCCAATGCATAAAACAACACGGTGCCATCTTGTGTGCCCACCATAATGTTCCTACCATCGGGCAACAAGCAAGCGCTCCGTATCTCGGAGGCACATTCTTCGAAACAATGCAACTCGTACAAATCACATAACCTCCTCACGCTAATACATCTCTTGCTACCTCCACATATTACATATTTACTATCTGGAGTGACCATGATGAAGCGCAAAGAATCTTCGGTCTGAACATGCTTCAACAACTCTCCATTCAGCGTGTGAACGCTCAACAATCCATCCATCATGGAGTGCATCAAAATATGACCATCGCCACTCAGCCGCAATACATCTACCCTTCCGCCACCAACCGTGCGAATGGTCCTCACGTATCGACCCTCTCTCAACGAATGAATCAAACAAGACCCATCGGCACCTCCGCTCAACACAGTGTCCAAATCAGCATCAGCGTCCAAACTAATCACTGGTGCTTCGTGTCCATACAGCACGTGATTAGGCTGATCGGGCAATATGGCATTGTCGCCAGTCAAGTACCCGCTCCTAGCTTCCGGATGAATATCCGCTCCACCGTTACCATGACTGCTGGCATCGCTGGACACCTTGTTACGAATCACGGTGGTAATCCTTCTGGATGTATTGCCACCGCTAAACAAGATTGGATAAATCACCACGGTGCAGTCCAAACTACCGCTCACCAAATACCTTCCATCGTGCGACAGGGCAATGCACGACACAATGTCCTTGTGATGGAACAAGCTCTGCTTGGGCAGCAATTGATTGTTGATGAGCGTGCACTTGACGCTCTTATCAAAGTGACCACCGCTAAACAACCACTTGGCATCATGACTGATGGCATAGCACTGCACACCTCGATCCAACGTGCTGCTCTCCATAGGATTGCCCACAGCATTCATGCTGACCATGGACGCACGCAACGGTTTATTCAACAAGAACTGATAAAGGTAACGATGAGCGCTCACCACCATCATTTTATCCTGTGGCTGTGCGATCAAATCCTGATTAAATGCCTGCACATGATAAATGGGACTAGCCACGTGAGCAGCACTATTGTTGGGCTCCACCAGCGCCAATTCATCAGGTCTCACCAACGTGCTAGCATAGCTAGCGAATGCATTGTCCCTCCACAGCGCAAATCGAGGCACGATGCGCCTTGGTTCCCTGGTGGGATGTGCTTGTTTGAACAGCTGACTGGGCGTCTGACCGAAATTACTAATCTGCGTCTCGATGCTCTTCTTGAGCGTCGGATCGTCAATCTTATCAATATCCACTGCGCCCTCGTAGGTCAAATAATAAAATACATTATGGGCACGCTCTGCTTCGATGCCAGTCTGTTTGTACCCGAATATCAAATCGATCCATTCGTGCAAATGATCGCTCACATAATCGCTCTCCAATGCTTCTCTATTGATGCGTACGAACTCCTCCGGAGTGGATGCCCATGGCGGCAACAATACATGATTCAGGTGCTCTCCGCTCTGTTTGATTCCCAAATCAACTCGATTATTATTCTTCAGGAATTCCGGTTGATAATAAAACTCTGGTATCAACTCCTTCACGTCAGAGTTACTCAACATGATATTGTGCCATGTGGTATCCAACGAGTGGAACAATCGATCGGGCAGATCGAACTGACCCGATTGCAATTGAATACTGAACGTCGTGAACGGTTCCAATCGAATCAAGTAGTACAGCACGGTACCAACGCTCGAGTAATGACTGCCGTAATGGAATTTGGGAATGTACGGATCGTTGAACGAATCGTATCTCTCCAATAAATTATTCAATCGATTCTGATCCAACGCACCGATGGGTTTGGATAGATCCCTGTAGATGCGTGGATTGTTCAGTTGAATGGTATTGCTGGTATAATCCTTGATGATCCATGGGAACACTGGATATTGAGTCAGATCATTATAAGTACGATTGGCAAATGTATTCAACATGATCAAGTATTCGAAATTGGAAATTTGTCTACGGCGCCATAATTGAGTGGCCCTGCTCTTTTTTAATAATTGTTGAGGCGTCATGGAGTAGGCATGCATTTGAATATTGGGTGGATTCAAGGATGAAATGGTCTGTAATACCGTGTCGATAAAGTGTTGTGAACAATTGATCAAGTAATTCTTCCTTGACAATAGGAATATTTCGATGGCAGTGTATCGTAACAAGTAACGACGCTTGTAGATTTCTTGAATGGTATCCAATTTCCACTTGTATTGGTGCGGAGATTCGTCGTCCTTGGGCACGAAATAAATGTGAGCGGTGGTGATTTCCAATGTGCCTGGTATCATGTCCAATTGATTAATCAATTCGCAATCAATCACGCACTGTGTTTTTTCTTGGCGTTCTTTGCTGAACAAGAGAGTGTTTTCGTCGGATTGGTTGTTGTTGGTCTTTGTTACCGTTTCCCAATCTGATTCGGATACGGTGGATGATGGAGTGGATGATGATGATGATTTGTTGGTGTCCATGCTTGACGTGCTGATGGTGTCCTTGTCCTTGTTCGTATCGACGTGACTGTCGGTATCATGATCGTCGTCGTCATCGAGCGATTGATCTGCTTGCACTGGTTGTATGGGTGATATGGGCAATTGAGCAATGCTGGATGCTAGTGCTTGATCGATCAATTTGTACTCGTCATCATCATCGCTCGCTGGTGGCGGCACCATGCTCACGCTGTGAACGCTTGCTTCTGGATGATTGGTTCCATTGGGATCGCATAACAATCGATATCTCATGCGTTGATTGGTCTCTATGGGATCCAATTTATAATACATTTGCACGTTTCCATCCAACAACGTGGTGCTCACGTTTTGTTGAATGGCCCTCTCTCTCTTGTCCCACTCTGCAGTGCTGATCACCTTGATTCTTCGTTGGCTCCTCCTCCATTCGTCCAATCGTTGGAATTCCTTATAATTCAACAAGTGACGTGACTTGTTGGATTCATCGATGATTCTCTTGGTGGCCTTCACATCACCCGATGCATGTTTCTGCATTTGTACCAATAATCGATTCTTGTACTTTTCTCTCGTTTGGTTCCACCTGATCATGCTCATTTCGTTCTGCCTGCTTGCTTCCTTGATGTAACTGGCCATGGGTTCGCTCTCCTTGACCAACGACCAATTGGTCTTTTCGAATTGTGATTTGACGTGGCACCAATTTACGAATCGGTATTGAATCTTTGGATCTCTTCTTGCTTCTTCGTCGAGCAGAATGCTGTCGTCATAATCTTCTTTTGATTCCTCCACGATGCTCCTGCTACGATCCAAATCACGCGCCATGATTGCCTTTGCTTCTTCGCCGTGTAGGTTGAGCGCAAGGTAATTTCTCTTGGCACGCAACACTGATTTGAGCAACACCACCATAAAATCATGATTGTTGCTCTTGTCCAACGTGACGAACAGAGTGGATAGAATGTAGTAACTGCGAATGTGATTGGCTTCTGGATCGGTCACTTCTGTTTTGAATTGTGGTTTGGGAATGATGGAATTGTCAACATCCATGCACAATAGGGCCAACATGCGCACCAAGTGTCTGTTGCTGTACACTTCCTTTTGGTCCAAGTGCAGCAATAGATATAATTGGAGACGATACAGCGTCAAGAACAATGTGGGCTGTGGCAATGGAACTGCGTTCATCTTGACGCTCGTGCCGGTCAGATCGCTTGCCAAGTTCATGATGGTTTGTAGCGGTTTGAACTTTGTGGATTGACCATAGTTGATGTGATGTAATATTTCCATCACCTTGCTATCCTTGACCGATGATTTGATCAATGTGTCGAATCCAATCAAAATGTACTTTATGATTTTGATTTGTTCCTCCAACACTCTCTCCACTCCAATATTCAATAGCGTTGGCAGGTGATTATTGTTGGATGATGATGATTTCGAATAACGATATCGAGTGGTGATTACGAATTCTTCAATCATGTGCATCACTCTGTATAAATTTCTCCAAAAGTAATCATTCACGTCCAATTCGTTAATCTTTTGTAAGAATCCAACAACGAACGGCAACAAGTAATTCAACAAGGATACCTTGACCGTATCGGCATCAATGTCCTTGTGACTGGCCAGCTCATCGATGAACATGAAGCACTCCCTCAACACCTTCCATCCATCCTTCTTATCCAATTGTTCGCTCACCACCACGCTCAACGTATCCAGTGCCAATTCGTAGACGGGCTTGATGGATTCCTTAGCGGCATCATCTCTGGGAACGATCAATTGTAGAATCCAATTGGGCCAATCGTATGCTTTACAAAACAACGTTCGATTGGTGGCATTGCCCTTGAGCAACACGTTGAAATTCAACAACGCTCTCTCTCGATGCTTCATGTCCTTCTCGCTCAACAAGTGAAAGAACGGACCCAACAACAATGTATTATAAATCACCACCTGTGATAAATCATAATTGGGTTTGAGATGAATCTTGGGGCTGATGCGATCCAAGATGACCTCCAACAAGGCGGTGTACGTTTCGGTGTCGAACGAGCCGTCCAATAGCATGTACTCGATGGCCAAGTAACCACCCGACGCTTGGAATTTATTTCTCCTGTGATCGCTCATGGTGCGATCCACTAATTTACCCAACACCTTGATGGCATAGATCCTCACGTTCTTATCTTCGTGCTTGATCAAGCTCAAGAATGGATCGTAGAATTTGTCGTCGTTCATGTGATCGATCAGATGGGGAGTGGTGCTGCTCCTCATCATGAGCTCCAACAACCACTTTAACATTTCGATCACTTGTAATTGATCGGGACAATCCAAAATGTAACCATGAATGCTATCCAATTCTTCCCTGGTGATGCCCCTGGACGTGCTCACCATGATGCGCACAATGTCCAACAACAAGCTTCTCAACGTGCTCAATTGGGCGCTGTCGAGCGATACCATTCTCTTGTGTACGGATCCTTGCGTCTCTCTTTCGTATCGATAATGATAATAATACCTCATCACGTCCAAAACGTATTGCACTCCTATAATGTCGTGAAAGTACTCTGGATTGGCCTCCACTTGGCTCACCAAGAATTTCAACATGTCCCTGTGCACGTGATAGTCCACCTTGATCCAAATGTCAAAGTTCAAAAAAATGTGAAAAAAGATCTCTCGCAGCACTGGATCTCCCGGTTTGAATGCGCACTCGATCATTCCCTGTAGTGCCTTGACCGTGTCGGAGTTGATGTGTTGTACTGGTATTTTGGTCAACGTGAGCCCAAGTGCACAAAAACCATCGTTCTGGAGCATGGTGTCCTGATTGATTCTGCTGTGTCTTAACATTTCGGTGATGAGCGAAACGATCCTCGCGCACATGCTGTAATCCACGGTCCAATCTTGCTTTAATAAATTCAACAATGGGATGATGACCTGCACGCCGCCGATGCAATTCAAAGTATCGCGTACGTGTCTGGTGGTGAACACGCTGGTGCCTGATAACAATCTGGCGTGACATGATTCGGGCTTCTTGATTTGTGAATTATCGGGACAGGCATCCTTGGTGCACGCTCTTGGATTGTAACACAAGAATAACTTTTGTGACATTTGATCGATGCCTGGCCAATCAAAGTAACGTGGTTGAGAATCTCCCTTGCGGAATGTGAATTGAAAGTCGGGTCCACACCAAAAGATGCGCTGTACCTCTTGTAACACCAACACCTTATCGAAGATGGCGATAGGACCGCATTGTCCGCAAAAAGCACTGGTCTGTGGTAATAATTGCGAGCTGTACGGTACGTTGGTTCCAAAGTGTCCGAATGCTAATTTACCAGCGATGGATGGATACTTGAGCTCGCACGTCTGTCTCAACTCTCCATCGACGTACAATTGTATTTCGTTGCTCAACAAGAATCTCTTGTTGTGCGTGACGCTGATAAAGTACCACTTGTTTGCTTGAAAAGTGTGATCGAAGGAAACTTTTATAACCTTCTTGACGCCAGCCACCACTTGAACGACCAGGTGGTTGCCTCTAAACTGTAATTCCAACCCATTTTGTTTACGATCGAAAAATGAGAAGAAGCGGAGCGGACTGCCATGTGAGGCCCTCTCTAATCTTATCCAAGAGCAAAACGTATAACCATTTCCAGGGAAGTAAACATTGTCCATGATCAAACCACCTTCCTTTCCATCAAAATCGAAGAAACTTGATGGGCAAGTGTTGCGCGTCATCTTTCTCAAAACTTCTAATATTTTTGGAGACAAGTCTTGGTTTAGGGATTCTTCGTCAGCCTTCATCAACCTTATTAGCCCTGAAAAATTGAGTTGATCGTTGCTCATAAAGGTCAAACATACCCTTTAATTCGTGAACTCTAATGCTAAAGGAGCCTAGCGTTCCGACTAGGTTGATTGCTTTTTGTACTGTATTTACAGGCAGGGGTACATACCCTGTCTCGTTTTGAACTTCGCCTCCAACACTTTTTGTACATTTTGTTAAAGTTGTTACGATGGTATCAATTAATCCAACAGTGCTGCATAGAGCGTTGTCAACGGTACAACCTTCAAGTAGCTCCATGAAAGTATCGAGTATCTCATTTTGAATGTCCTCTGTAAAATAGGGCAACGCCTTGAAGATCACGTTTGCTGGACCTGTATTTCTGAAAATGTAGTTTTCTCTAGGATCAAAAACCCCACCAACAAGCTATAAAATGTTAGATGAAGGAGAAATTGATCCTTACAGAATTCATTAAAGTAGTTGATACTTTTCGTAATAGCTGTTCGTTACCCTGATAACCTTTGACTTGTTCTAAAAGTCTGGCATCATCAGGGTTATTTTTAGTATGAGCAAGCACCTGTGGGTCCATCTAAAAATGAAGGACAATTAATGAAATTGTGCTGTCAAGTTTTGTTGCTCAACCTTGTGTTGTAAAAAAGGCTCTCATCAGAAAGGAAGGTGACGCAATGAATCTTTTGATCAAGAAAGTTGAACATGAGGGATTGATGATTATAACTAGCAGCACCCAACATAATAAGTAAACTATAACAAGCATGATAATTTATTTGCAATAAGTCTCCTTAAACCTGTCCTTCTTTTCTCTTCTCAAATAATACAAGCTCTTCTTGGCGACGAATTCGTCCATAAAAGTTTTAACATCCCCTTTCTGATCCAAGAATCTCTCCCCAATGTCTTCGCTCTCCTTATCGACTTCGTCAATTTTTCTTTCAAAAATTAGAGAGTACTTAGAAAATAACACATACCGGTTCAACATTGACAGAAGGTTTTGAGGGGAATATCTGGTCGCAATTTCATTTTGAACGACGGCCTTCTTGTTATACTCGTCTTGTACAGTCTGTAATGTTTGCTGCTTTACAATTAGTGGTTGCTTCTTCTTTGCGACTTGCTCTTCCTTATTAATGTTACCCATCGCAATAGCCATGTTGGCGTCTCGCAAATCTTTGTGTATCTTCTTCAAGTTCTTGACGTATGTCAAATTGTCGAAGAACTCATTAAATTTATGTTGGTTAGCGTCGTTAAGCATGTCCTTTATTTCATCATCGGTCAAGCGATCAACTTCCTCAAAAGTATTTGGTATGGGTGGAATTGGTATTCTAGTGTCTACTTTGACAGGTGGGGGAGAAGGGGTGCTGGATGCAGGTACAGGAGAAGGTGTTTGGGTCAGATAAGGGTTTGGAGGAGGTTGATATCCGTTGGTTTGAGTAGGTGGTGGGGGCATGTATTGTGGATAGGGTGATTGTTGGTTAAGTGTTTGTTGTACATCAAACGTGGGCGGTGCGTACGATGTAATTCTTGGAGGAATTTTTATAAACTCCTGGAAGATCTCTGAAAGCATGTCAGCAAGATTCATCTGTTGACTCCAACTATTTGGGTTAGGGTGGTTAACGAGAAGTATAACGCTACTTTCTTAATTTAGGATGAATCACTAAGCTGTTGTGGTCTAAAAATTGATGCTCAGCTCTTGCCATAAGATTCACTACAGGCGCTTGTGTTGGGAAATTTGGTCCAAGAGTTACCCTGAAATTTAGTTGTGCATTGTTCTTTAATATGACGGGCACATCAAATACAGAACGATCATGCGATACTATTCTTGTATTGGGATATCTTTTGACAACTGTATCGACCTGCATGCTTCTTCTACAAAGGGTGGGAAAAAGTAAACCATAATTTTACGTACAATCTCATGGTGTCATTGGCATTATAGAAACTTCCCGACATGTTGGGGTTCGGATACCCAAACCCTCTTCCGACAGATGTTGTTGGGTACATTTATTATTTTTGATGGTTCTAAATTGAAAGTCACGGTCAACTACAAGATATTGCGACTTCTTAAGTGATTATGCTACCATGTCAGTGCTAAACAAATGTGTCCTTGAATTTGATGAGTTTAAGGGCTGAAGCTCTAGTTTATTTTAGCGGATATGCCAACCAAATTTAGGTAAATTGTAAGTAAACTAAAAATAAGCATGACAGAGAAGTAGGTCTCCTTTCCTCATCCTTTGTGCTAACACGTAATAGACAGACAGATATTGATGGGAACCAGGTATCCTCCAAGCAACCCAACGATAAGAAGGACGAAAACGAACCAAACAGCGCTGCTAAACAGGAAGAAATAATGAATGAAATGTTGAGCAAAGTGGAACACCCCTTCGAACCAGATCAAGTAAGAAAAAGCCTTTATGTTTTGCTAATCTATAGATTGAGGAATTAAAAAGCCAGTTCAAGATGTTCGACAAAATGAGAGACGGAAGAGTGCCCATGAAGGACATGTTAAGTCTTATGAATACATTTATCGGTCTTAAAGTCGTTCAAGAGGAGCTTCTTGACTGGATCAACGAACACTCACCAAGCTTGATAGACGAGCAACAAAAGGAAGCCACATTGAGCAACGTAAGAATTGATTTTGGAACATTCATTCGCATTCTCGGCGACAGGTTCATAAAGGACAAGGATCAAAAGGTTGTTACAAACAGAGACTTGTTCAACAAGTTTGATTTGAGCGCCAACGGTGTTGTGGGTAGATACGAACTACAACATTTGTTCAAGAACATGCTAGGTGTTAATTTGACGGAGCAAGAGGTTACCGACATGATGAAAGACACTGATGTAAATTCTGACGGTTTTATGGAATTTGACGAGTTTGAACAATTAATGAAGAAACTGTTCACAAACGATGGAGAGTCAAAAAAGTCAGCCTCAACACCATCCAAATAAACATTTTTAAAATAAGTATGATTTCTTAATCCGATGCTCTCTGCTTTTTTGTCAAACAAGTAGGATGATTGTGTAATGGTATTGAAATAAATACAATACTTTATTTTTACAATTACTCAAAGTGTTTGGAAAGTAAAGAATCAAACAGGGAATCTTTATCTTCAACTTGAGCTGGTGGTGGTGTTAGGGGTGAAGTATCTTGTTGTAAAGTAGACGAATCTATTTCTTCATAGGCAACGTGCTGCTGTTGTAGTTGATCAAACAATGATATGGTGTCCTGTCTGTCTTTTTCATAGTCAAACTCTGGTTGTTGTTGTTGAGTGGTTTGTGTGACATCTTCAGGTACTTGATCAATGACATCATGATGTGAAATGTGTTCCTCTTGGTAAGTGTCAGTATGTTGATTATCAGGAATATTCTGATCTATAAAATGCTCTGGTTGAATATTAACGTTGTCTGAAAGTAAATCAAACTCCTCCGCCACTCCATCTATTTCATCAAGCAGTGGATCCTCATTAAAGTGTTCAAATGTAGGTACCCTCGATGTTGTTTTGACTTTTGCCAGTCTCATCTCAAGCTCATTTAGTATGGAACTTTTTGGTGCCTCTTCTTCCTTGGCAGGTGGTAACTGTTCAACCACATCCACTACTGGAGGCGCTGTCGCGACGTCATTGCTAGGAGGAGCGTGATTCGAAGACCACGTGTCATGATGAGTGTACTCCATTGACGAAGGTACTGTTGGTGGGGGTGGTTCATAATGTGAATGTTGTAAGTGGTGTTGGTACATGTGATAAGTATGAGGAACATATGGTGTGTCTTCTGTCACAACAGGATAAGCTGCATAATCAATCTGATAGGAAGGTATGTGGAAATCATTTTCTGTGGGAACGGTTGATGATATTGGATATACGCTTGGAGCGCTGGGTTCAATCGCTGCACGTTGAGATGGTTTTTCCTTTGGTAACCAATGGTGATCAAGTTGAACATAGTTCTCCTCTGCTATAAGTCGTACATACTTTGCGATCTCTGCAGTAGTTATTTTGGAGCTGAGCAATTGTTTGATTTTTTCGTTAACCGACAATTCATAATCTCTTGATGATTTTTCAATAAAATCTGTCCCATATTTTAATTCAAACTGTGACCTCATCTGCTGGTATTCTTCAATCTCCAGATACTTGGCAGCGAAGATTATTGTTGAAACTGGTTCAACTATGTCATAAGGACATGTTCTACAAAATTGAGACCAGATAATGGGAACGGCTTACGTCATCTGCTCAAGCATGTATTTTCTTGCTCTTAATAGTTCTAACAAAGGCCCCATCAAATCAATTGCTTGTAAGAAGTTGAGATCGTGTATGATTGATTCAACTTTGATGCGAACTGCATCATGTTTGTTTTCTCTTAAGAGCTGTGCCACGTTAACCTTCTCAAATTTGATTTCTGAAGACTTTTTATTCTTATAGTGAGCAGATCTTATCATACAGGTGTCAATCATTCTAACACTTCCACCATTAGGCTACAATTAAAACAAATCAACTCACAGCTTAACGATATCAAATTTCTCTGGCTCGTTTGATCCCCAAACGTATCCTATAGCCCCTGATACTGCACCTGATGCCCACTCTGCGGCGCCTGATACATAGTCCATTTTGAATGTTCTATTTTGAAGTAATAGAAGGAACCTAATTACAAAAGAGAAGTTGAACACGTATTTCTGTTAGTTGGGATGAATGATAATTAGATTCAAGATACAGTCGAAGATGATACCAAACTACGAATATAATATAATATATGTATATATTATAATAACTTTTGTAAATTATGAAATGTTCAATTTAAACCTATTTATACTGTACAATCCATTCCTTGAACCTTGCATTAAATATTGTAAGAACCGGAACTCGAACAAACTTTAACACACCAATATACCATGAACAAGGAAAAGCACTTTGAGAACTATCTACCTGGAAAGAGTGCCCTTGACGACGCGATAAATTATATACAAGATTCAGAGACGAGTGAGGCAAAGGAATTGTGCGGTGACTCAGCGCCAGAGTCGTCATTCGCCTTTTCTTATAACCATGGAATAACACCACAGCTTCAAAACATAGTATCAACAATAAACTTGGGCTGCAAAGTGAACCTAAAAGCCATAGCTCTTCGCGCGAGAAATGCTGAATATAATCCTAAAAGATTCTCTGCTGTTGTCATGAGGATAAGGGAACCCAAAACAACGGCCCTAGTGTTTCAAACAGGAAAGATGGTTTGCACTGGGGCTAAATCGGAGGACGAGAGCAAGCTTGCTGCAAGAAAATATGCACGCATAATACAAAAGTTAGGGTATCCCGTAAAGTTTCTTGACTTCAAGTTACAAAACATTGTGGCCAGTTGTGATGTTGGGTTTCCAATTAGGTTAGAGAAACTCACAAAAGCGCACGGCACTTTTAGTTCATATGAACCAGAATTATTCCCTGGTTTAGTGTATAGAATGATTGAACCAAAGGTTGTCCTGCTAATATTTGTATCAGGTAAAATCGTACTGACTGGGGCGAAAGAAAAAGATCACATATACGAGGCTTTTGACCAAATCTATCCCATCCTGCTTGACTACAGAAAAGAAGATAATGAGGACATATTTACAAACGACAGTAGTGATGAATTTGAAGATCAAAGTACATATGATGAGTTTGCGCTGGATACCAATAAAGAAATTAATTATTAATGAATCATTGTGACACAATAATTTGTAACAATCAACTAACAACATGTCCCAGAGAGCACAGAACATTGTGTCATTTTTAAAGTTTTGTGGAAAGCTTAAACATTTGTTGCGTACGGGATGGGTGGATCACAAAGTAAACAACCCAGAAACGGTGGCAAGCCATATGCACAGGATGGGCATTATCTCAATGCTATCGCCCGAGGTCGGAGTCGATAGAGAGCGATGCATAAAGATGTGTTTAGTGCATGATATCGCCGAAAGTATCGTTGGTGACATTACACCCCATGCAGGTGTAAGTGATGAGGATAAATATAATCAAGAAAAGTCTGCAATGGAAAAATTCAAAGCTTTACTCCTAAAGGATATTGATCAGAACAGCGAAGAGAATAAAGAGTTCGTTCAACATGTCGAAGAATTAATTCAACTATGGAATGAGTACGAAGATTTATCAACACCTGAAGCCATCTTGGTCAAGGACATTGATCGCTTCGATATGATTTTACAAGCTTTGGAGTATGAAGACGATCAAAACACAAAATTAGAAACATTTTTTAATTCAACCAATGGAAAGTTTAAAACAGACTTCATCAAGGACCTAGCACAAGCAGTATACCAACAAAGGAAAAAGTGAACCTGATTCAGTCGTCAGCTGCATTCTTCATTCGCCTTCTTTCTTGTATCAAGTTTAATAAATGTGTCGGAACCACTGGCTTTGAAACAAATTCATTCATATACTCTAAACACGCCAATTGTTCTTCACGGTCTACGCTCGCCGACAACCCTACTATAAAAACTTGATTATGTCGTGCCACGCGATTCTCTTGTTCCCACTGTCTAATTTGCTTTGAGCACTCCACACCATCTAATCTAAAAAATAATTGTCAGTAATTTCGCATGATTCACACTTACTTTGGCATGTAATTATCCATTAAAATCATGTCATAGTGACCAATTCCATTTTTAACCACAATCTGATATCCTTCTAATCCGTCGCAAGCAACATCGACATGGACGTCATTTACCTTGCGAAGGGAGTGCAATAGGAGTTTTCTGTTAATTTCATGATCTTCTACGATTAAAATGTTGAACTTTGCTGGGTCTTGACCAACAAAGGAGGGAGAGGAACTCTTTGGTGTATTTGGTGTAAAGTGCGCTGCTTGTTCATGACCTCTGCGGACTTGATCATCCTGCAGTAACTGCTTAATGTGTGTGAACAGGGTATGATATTTGATTGGCTTCCGTAGATATTCAATCTTGCAGTCAGGTATTCTTCTTGACCACTCATTTGGTGTCCCCAAAAGTAGAGCATAGTTGTATTTTGTTACAACCGGGAGATCGAAAAGAACATCTATAATTAGCACGTCGCATTGATCTGGTTGATCATATTGAGAGTACACATGTGATGCGCCCCAAGTGGTAACGATCGATCTCAACATGGCCGTTGTGTTTTCTTTATTAGTTAATATAGTAAATTTACATTCGTGACAAATTCCATGCGTACTGCCAACCTTCATCAGACAGTCTCTAGTGCTGAAGAGGTTCGATTTTTCGATGGGGACGTCAGTAGAAAAAGTGGTGCCTACTCCAAATTCAGAATTAACCGACACCGTTCCATTCATTTTTGAAATGATTCTTTTCGAAATGGTGAGACCTAAACCTGTACCGCCGAAATTACTTCCACTAGGGCTCACTTGGCTGAATGGCTGAAAGAGTAGTGATAGCTTGTCTTCTTGAATTCCGATTCCCTGATCTTGAACATTAAATCTCCACATGTCCGTATTTTCATCGATATGCGCTACATGCTCCACGGATAGAATCACAAAACCATCTACCTTGCTGAATTTGATAGCATTGTCCACAAAGTTGACTAGAACTTGTCTGAACCGAAAACGATCCCCAATGACTGCGTCGTCATCCCAATAGTCTGCGCACATCACCACAAGTTCAACACTATTTTTTATACAACGAGAGCTCACAATATCTACAACCTCGTCTAGCAACTTGATTAGTCTGAACTCTACACGATCCAAAACAATTTCTGTCGCCTAGACTGTAAAAAAAAGTAATGTGCGTAATCCATACCTCATATTTTGAAAAATCCAAAATGTTGTTAATGACACCTAATAATTGTTCCGCTGATGTCTTTGTGACATCCAAGTATTCTTTTGTTTGTTCTACTTGTCTTGCATCGAGAGATATCGTTTTGTTTTCTTCCGTGTTAAAATTCTTGTGCTCCGCCAAAAGTATTTCGTTAATGTTCATGATGCCAAAAATTGGATTTCTCATCTCATGTCTATGAAAGATTAGAAGAACTCTAATGTCATGGAATTACGTCATGACTGCAAAAAAGTTTTTCTGTGTTTTGCTGTACTCCTCTATAGCTGTGTTAGCCCTCTCTAGTCTCTGGTTCGCTCTTCTTATGCTAAACTCACGCTCTACGTCGATACGGTCTAAATGTATCGAATTTCCGTTAAGCAGCATTTGTGTAAAAAACCCTTTGGCCAATAGGTCGCACAACAGGTATCCAATCTCCTCTCCTGAAGGCGGTATTATTTTGAGCGCACTAATTTTTTAATTGTACCTGAAACAAGAAACATACCTTAACGACCAAACAAGAGGAAACCCAAACCAAACAAAACTAGCACACTGAAGGAATCTCAAGTGCGGTTGCGAGAACAAATGCCATAATCCCCAAAATGTTGGAACAAAACACACAAAACTAACTACAGCCATCAATCCTTGCATCAAACTCAAAGGATCCATAGCAGCAGCTAAAAACCCCGTCAAAATCATTATTACATCATACACAATTATATGTATGCATCTTCTACTGAAAAACACCTCGTCTAGTGAATCCAAATTATCAAAAATTAAAATCATGAATGGCGTCTGTAAAGAGTTAAAGATGATATTGAAAAATGAACATACTGCACACAGCCATTCAGCGTAACGAGTTGGCAATAAAGGCCTCCCGAACGCACTTTCGATTACAATAGTACAGTCCAACAAGTGCATTACATTAGTGGTAAAAGCTAAGCAGTTGATAAGAGAAACAATCATGCATAACTTTTGTTTGACAGGGTGTATGCTGCTTATTATATTATATGCGTCCGTTAATATAATCATAGCAAAGCAGATGCTTATAACTTGATAGTAAGGTAATATCACCTTGTGAGATGCTTGGTGCAGCTCTAATGTAACTTCTCTAGCATTTGAGAAGGGGAAAAACATGACATTCATTGTTATCGTCAACACTATATAAAATAATAAATAACCAACACACCAAGCGGCAGTTGGATTTTTATACCAGATCATGCTTGTTGCAGGCATTTTGATGTCTTCTTCATCATCCAAAGTTTTTGTCGTTGCTTCATTTTGCTTCTGTTTCGGACTTGTACAATCTTTTCGCGGTACAAATTTTGCTATGTTACTGCCATGTGATAGTATAATATTATGCTGGAGCACGTCGGGGGCTGATGACCGCCTATCGTCTTTCATGGCTGTTGGGATTATCAAAGGTGAATCTTTTAGATACTCCTAATTATAACCCCGTTAGGCAAAATCTTACAACAACAAGTAGAAAATCTCAGGTTTTTAAATCTACCGTATGGATCATATCGGATCGAAATGGAATATTTATTTTTAAATTATTATTCAAGGACAATTTAAAACTTACTATTTAAAAGAAACGGACGAACATGAGCCAGACAGGAAGGGATCGCATCAGAAAATGAACCTTCTACGTACGACAACACCCAACGTTGGCATGATTTGAACTGAGTCATTTATGAAATGGTGCATATTTAGACATAATCAGGTACTTTTATTTTAAAAAGAATAAAGACTCTTTTGCGATGCTGCCACTGTTAACTGACTGCCACACCCATGAAGAATTCACTACTTTGGCACCCTTCTTTTTCAACTCCTTCAGCCCATCATCCCATTTCTTCTTATCAGTAACAACATGCGTGATGTTCTCGTCATCAAACTCTGAAATCACATCTGCGCCATGCGCAATTAAATATCTAACTACTTGCCTCTTTTCGTCTACATCGCCATAAAGATACACCACACAAGAATCAAAAAAGTCCATCAACATTGAAGTACCACTCAATAAAGCTTTCTTCTCGCTCTCTTCATCGGAATCTTGTTTCTTTTGCTTCTTCTTCTTTGGTTCTTCTACTTGCTCTTCTTCCTCATCACTTGTGACATTGTTACTACCTTCATTGTACAAGTAGGAATCGTAGGGAAGTATTTTATCTTGTTTTAAGCAATCATCAACCCATGCGCTCTTTACAATCACAGTGTCTGTCAATTGATTGACATGGTCATAAGTACTTGTTTTTGATTCACATACTAACACTGTAGATCGATCAGCGCCCACTATTTTCCATTCATCTGAAACATGCCCTCCATTCTTTAGTAAATGATCTTGAATTGATTCCGTTTCTTGTTGAGAATAGCCAGATATCACAGCATAGACTTTTTTAAATAATTGTCCATCACTTTGCTGTTGTTGGGGATTGTTGGTGGGTTGATTAGAATCTTTAATCCTATTTTCGTCATCTCTATCCTTTGTATAAACGGTCACGTTGATTCCTTTATCAACCAAATAGCGTTGTAGAGAATCATGTACTTGATCCCATTTCAATTTCAAAGTACCTCTATGGATTCTAGAAAAGTGTAAGCTAATATCTTGCTCCAATTCTCTTGATTCGCTTTTGATTAACCTAGCGATTGCTCTCGCACATTCATCAAAGTGTTTGTGGCTCATGACTCTAGGTTCGCCCTTGTGTTTGTATTCTTGTGCAATCATGTTGCACAATAAAACGAATGGTGCTTTTTTGGATAGTTTGCATGTTTGGATTTTACCCAATTTTAATTCACCTGAATCAGTGTAGAGTGATTTGGGTTTCTTATCGTACATGTCCGTGAGTGTTTTCATTGCTCCAAAGTTGCTCCAACTACCAGAATTATCTACAACGTGTGCCAAGATTCTGTGACCATCGTGATTTGTGGTTTTTGATAAATCACCATACACGTACGATAATTTACCAGGTGTTGAGTGGATGGGAGTGATTTCCTCATCTATATCATGGTCGCCATCATTCTTTTTCTTCTTGTCATTTTTTTCTTCTTCTTCTTCTTCTTCTTCTATTTGGTCATCTGGTACAATAAACCCATCATCGTCATCGTCATCAGAGTTAGATTGTTGTTTCTCATCTTCGTCGTCTTCATCTTCATCCTTTTTTCTCTTCTTTCCCTTATTGCTCAAGTTGTTCTTTTGAGTAACGCCTGGGTTTAATGTGACATTATCCTGGAAAGCAACCGATGCCTTCTTTTTGCTCTGCTTTACCAAGTATTTCAAATGATCCAAATCAGTGGCATCCTCTACTTCCTTGTCATCTCTGATTTTTGTGACACGTGGGAAACGAATGCTGTATTCGCTGGTGTGATGATCGGTCTTTGTAAACTCTGCACCTGATACCTCCCATACCACGGTATTTTTTGGATCCCTGATGATGAAATCAGGTACAATCGATCTCTCAACATTCAACCAATCTGGCAGGGAATCATAATCTCTGGAAATCTTTTTCATCTTTTTTCTTAATTGTGTATCTAACCTCTCTATGGCCTCATCGTTGTGACCGTTACCACATTTACAAACTGTTTTGTAGGTATTGGTGGATTTGTCATGCACTCCCATCAAGTACACGCTCAACAAACCACTCTTGCTTCCTGTTCCAAAGTACGCACCAAGCACCAACAAATCGGCACTATCTGCCATTCCCTTCAAATAGTCCTTTTTGATTTTTAACCAATGACGTGCGTTGGGTTCGTAAATGGAATTCAAATCCTTGAGCACCAAACCTTCTTCTCCTTGTTCGATCACGGCTCTCATTTTATTGGCCAATAGCGTTTCGCGATCTCCTTTGCTTCCATTACATACGAATGCTTCTCCGAGTAGAATGCGATGGGGTATGACTTTGATGCTTTTTGTTAATAACTTTCTTCTCTTGTAAAGAGGAACTTCCAAGAGAGATTTGCCCTCATAGTACAAAATGTCGAACAAGAAGATGCAAATGCTCGCGTTGGTTTGTTGATTCTTCTTGTGTTTTCCGAGGGTACCGAAGGGCAATGGTTTGCTTGTTGTGTTATCGATGAGCAAAATCTCTCCATCCAGAATCACCTTGTTGATGTGCGGCTTGATTGATTTTTTAATAAATTCTTGAACGTCTTTTACTTTGTATTCCATGACTGGTTTGAGATTTCTGGAATAGCATTGAAGTGGCTTATCGGATTTACGGTCAAAGTGGATTTGAATGCGTTCTCCGTCGTATTTGAGTTCAGTGTAGAAGCCATTGGGGCAACGTTTGATGGCATCGTCGAATGATTTACTTGGTCTCGCTAACATTGGTTTCACGGCAACTCCGAGTTTCATTTTAATCTGTAGCTTGATTTTTTTATCCTTCTTTTTTTCTGACACAATGTGAGAGGTTGATGATGGGTTAAGCAAGTTACCTTTCTTCTTCGAGGAGTCATCATCGGAATCTGCCTCTGCTAGAGATATGGGTTTATCCAGTTCACCAAGATCGACATCAATGTCCGTTTCATCATCTGATTCTGAATCCTTGTTTTTCGAGGAGGATGCCTTGGCTGGCTTCTTTTTTATTTCCTTTTCTTCATCACTGTCCTTGTCTTGCTTATTGGTCTTCTTTTTTGTTTCTTTTTCTTCATCACTACTGTCCTTGTTTTGCTTATTGGCCTTCTTTTCTTTTGAATTCTTATCCTTTTTTTCTTTCTTATCCTTCTGCTTATCATCTTCTTCCTAGAAGTATAATTAGTTTTCTTGGATGTAGCAGTCTTACCATGTCTTCATCACTATTAATCAGGGCATCCAAATCAAAGTCGACCAAACTGCTATTTAGTGTTTGAGATTGAGTTGCATCTCCTGTACAACGGTCTACAACGGACTTTATATCGTGAGAAAGTGTCCATGCTTTATAAGCGTCTGGATGAAGAGCCTCCAGTAGGATTTTCTCACCGGCATAAATTTTCAAATCGCCACAAATTCTTCTAATTAGAAACTTTATCTCGTCACCAGTAAATTTTTTATCCAGACAAAACTTCTCAAAAGCTTCCTCTTGATGCTCTCTTTTTGTTATTGTGGTCAATTTGTCCAAAAAGTCATCAACTTGTTTCAAAGTGATGTAACTTCGCTTTGCAGTGCTATCTGTCTTTTTAAGGTACTAATCAAAGTTGACAAATGTTGTTCATTCTACTTACGTATTTGATTGTTTCAGAAACATCGCCCTTGTCCAAGTGGTCCATCATTTCATCCAAATCACAGCTATTTATGGTGAGACATCGTAACAAGTGAGAACATACCATAAAATGGCACTGAAAATCTTAACAATGTTTTTGTCTTTAACTCGAAACACACGATTATCTCCTTTTGGTAGAATAAGCTTAAAGACCAAATAAACGTTTCCGTTGAAACCATCCAAAAAATTCTTCGTAATTTGAGTTTTGCCTTTATGGGATGATTCTCCCTTTGCATTGTTATAACCATGATGTTATAAGACAAACCTCAATTTCTTTACATAGTTCTACAAACTTGTAAAATGATCCACTACCGTCTGCTTGTTTTTTTCCAGACATTTGTGGTTGGAACTCTGTTGTCAATCACTTTTTATTTGTCGAAAAGTTGTAATCAAATTCCATTAAAAGCTTGACCGTGCGGATGGTCCACTTTCTTATTTAATGCATATTATTAAATTAAATTTTAAGTACTATTCTTCTGCTATTTGTTCATGAGGACTCGTCACCAACAATTTAGACAACCAATGTTACAATTTGAGGAATGGGACAAAATCAAGCAAAGACTTTGACAAGAGAGCAAATAGCCGACCTGCAGAAGGCTACTTCATGTTAGTCATCAAATACCACACAGTTGATAATATATAAGTAACAAAAAAAGAGGTTGAGGAGTTGTATGAGTACTACACTACACAATATAGCGATGGAAAGATTAACAAAGGGAAATTCACTAGAAATAGCGATCAAAACTCGGAGTTGAATGCGATCATCTTTAATACAGTCAAGAGTTATGCCGCCAGTTACTATGTAGATGGTTCAAAATCAACCGGTACCAACATACCGAGCAACGCTCTTAAAGGTGAAGGTACATCCAATAACAATAATATAAACAAACAAGCACAAACAAGGACAGTTGAAGATAACACACTATCAATCGATTCACTTAATTTTCAGGAAGTCTTACCAACTTTAATGCTATGTGACTCTACTTCTCAGGAGTCGAAATTAGATTGGGGCTTTCATATGTTCGCTTCGTCACAAAGGCAAAAGTCAAACCCAAATTCCATAGACAGAGAAGCGCTGTCGGAAACATTCAAGAGTATTTATAAATCACTTAGTGATAAAAATATTGCAAATCTTCCCGACCACCTGCGAGATCCAGACTGCTGCTTAGAATTTGTTCTGTCCAAGACCAATCCACCACCCGCTTCCCAAGACCAAGACGCACAAAAGACACCAACATCACTGACAAAGGAACAATTCAAACAAGCTTATAAACAAAAAACTTCTTAAATTTATTTGGTCTTTGTGTTTTGTGCTAAAGATGCTGCTGCGATTAGTTTCCTTGCTGTCATTCTCGTCACTAACATTGGTACTAGAACCCAAACAAAACTTGGAATGAAAAAGAAGAAAATAAAATCTGAGGCAATGTTATGGCCTGTGTAATTCATTTTTCCGTAATACTCGATCGCAAAGTACAAGGTGGTTTTGCTCCAGGTCATGACCGAAGCGATTAGTGCCACAACGAGAGACAAGGGACGTGTCTTAATGTTTGAGTGCAAGTACACAGCATACAATCCCAATAGGAGCTCAATCAAGTTAATTACTGATTGGGCGACAACAAACGGCTCATCCATATCTGCGTATCTTTTATCGTGCAAGATATATTTTTGGTCTTACAGTTAGAAGAACAGTCAAATCAGTCACTTACATGGGATCCAAATGTACTCATATAAACCTCCAGCCATTGAGTGAGGACGCATCAACACGAATGTTGCGTCCCAAAAAACAATTAGATTGCCAAGAATAAGCCACAACTTAGCCCATGTGGGGAGGGACAATATTTGTTGAGCTGTTTGTTGTACCATTTTTTAGAAGCCAACTTGAAGTGATCGTTTTTTTAAAACGTATATGGTCGACGACTCCGGTGTGACGATCCGCGGGTCTTTACTTGTAAGTCTAAATAGGAGATCCGACCTCATATAAATCGGAGTTCCATTAAAATAAATCAATCGTTCTAAACAAAGAATTACACAAAGGCTTACATAGATAAATTTATCTAATGAGATCAATAGGTCAATAGGTAACATCTTATTGTTAGAAAAAGACTGAGTACATTTGGATCAACAGGTATATCTTACGGCATAGAAGAAAAAGACAATATTATCTTTAATTGATTGATATAATGATCAGTATGATTTCGACTTATAGACTCAGGACTGTTCCAGAAAGACCGCCCGAACATTACTGAACCCAGCCATAGTGGGTTCGACAACCCTTACAACAGGATTGCAAGGGGTGCACATTACTCCGTTAATTTGACGACATCTTTAATTTGGCATCGTCTCGAGAAGCATGATCTCGCCCCAAGAGAGAAAACAGGAAAAGTAAGAGAAAGAGCTATGCCTCTTGAATCACCTACTAGAAGGATATTGTTAGATTGATAATTTCGGAACTCAGGTCTTGAAAGTGAAATTCATGTTTATTGGAATGCACCAAAAGTCAGTTTGGACAAGAATGATTGCTCTATTTGCTTTGCTTCTCTTGCAACTCCAATGCTGTTGATCTTCTTGCAACTCTCTGGTAGTTCAAATACGGATTGGTCTTTCAAAGTATCAGCTGATTCATAGTTCAAAAAGTATTGAGCGGTAGTGGAAGGGGTGTTGGTTATCCCAGAAATCAAGATGTAGGTGTCAGGGTATCTATGATGTGATTATTAGTTGTGTAAACACGAGTTAAACTTACTTGTCCTTTGCAACAAATAGTTGGGTACCATTTAGGGCTATTGAATATGCCCTTACTCCGGCAATAGTTAAAGGTCTGATAGAGTCCACTTTTACTACCTGGCATTTAACCTCCCATGGGAATGAACCTGGTGCTTTAACGCATCTGTCGTTAGTGTGGAAATAGATTTTATCATTAATGAAGTAAGATGCGGAGGAAGACTTCTTGTCAAAAATTACACCTTTCTTCTTACCCAAGTCAAATGCAATAGATTGTTGGACCTGAATATTGGATTGGTATACCTCAATGCTTTAATGTAGTAGTTAGAATGTAGCTTTGCAAATAAACATACTCAGAGGAGTAGGCGGGTGGTTGGCAATAGTTGATTTCAATTGCAGTTGCAACAGCGAGTAGTAACGCGAGCGCAATGTACTTCATTTGATTGTTTTTTGAAACGTTTTCTGCCATTGATCATCAATTTAAAGTGGGGGACACTCCGAAACTCCTTTGATTTTGAACCTTCCTTTATTTCATTTTGCAGGATCAAAGTGCTTTTTGTCAAATCCACAAATCCGGAGTATTCACGGAGACGTTTACAATTGATAGAATTCCAGTTATAGTTCTTTGAGGCTTTGACAGGAATTAAAAGAACAAGGAAGTAATAAGATAAATAAAGTTTTCGTTCACAAGATCTATCAGCGTCGACAATGTGCGGCGAAGTCCGCACTAGGAGGTAAGGTAGAGGTACAGTGAGGTTTGATACTTCTTCTCCGGTCCTTGTAAGGGTGAAAACCAAACAAAACCTTTTTGTTAATTGTTGTAACTTATTGTAATTAAAATCTAGATTATTACCTGGATTAGTATAAAGGCTCTATTATTAATAACAATCGTAGTTACCATAGTTGGTCATAATTTTATCTGGAAATTCGAACAAACTAGTTAACAAATGTCTGCACCTTTGATCAGAGAGACTTCGCTAGTACCGGACTCCCTTAATATTAGCGTGTCACCAGCCACACTATCGCCTAGAATCACAGCAGCAGCTCTAGACGATGACGGAGATGTAATAGTAAATGTGCAAACAACACCCAAAACGCCAAACACGAATAATGAAGGACCTGCATTTAAGAATGTAGTTCTCACGCCCATAGTAGTAAAAGCTCCAGGGGCACAGGATGCCCCTAAAACAGAGATTAAACAGATTCAACAAAAGGAGCCCGAAAAAAAACCTGAACCAAAACAAGCAGCACCAGTAGCACCAGGTTTACCAGTGGAGAGATTCTACTTGTACAACTGCATATTTATCTTACTAGGACAGATATTAAGTGTTACTTTTGTTATATTAGCGTGTATATTTATTGGAATCATAGGGATTAACGCTGCCGTCGTTGCGCTCATTCCAATCAGCTTCATTTTCAGTGCCATACTCATAACATTTGCGCTCTATGGCATTGCCAGGTCTTGTCACAAAGTACCGGCCAAGTACGCCAGAAGACAAAGCAAGAGACTAACATTACTCATGTCCACATGCACCGTGCTACAGATACTCTTTTTGGTAATACCCATCATCATTCTTCTCGCTTATCAATACAAAGTATACCTCAATTAAAAATCAAAATTTCAAAAATATTTTTTTATTTCTTGACCAACTCACCACAAGTACAATAACTACACTTGTCATCCTCCTCTACCGAATCGCTCTCGATGAACAAGGCACCACAATAACCACACTCCAAATGCCCACCATGCTCCTCCTCTATCCAATCAAATGTCTTCCAGCAGAAGCGAATCGCTCCATTGTTCCTTCTCCATACGGCTCCCAATTCCTTATCATCATCCTCACATCCATTCTGCTCGCACGCTTGTATCTTGTTCACCACGTCTTGTTTAAACTGAGGTGGAGCCGTTGGTTCCAACTGTCTCAAAATCTCTGCACTGATGCCATAATTATTGGCATCCAAATTCCTCTTGACTGCCATGTTGCAACAAACTGTTTTGTGCTTTGGAATGGTGTTGATTTGGGGCAACAAGGATGCAGCCCTTGCAATTTCTTGTGCATCTGATTGTTTGGCATCCAATCGCTGAATGTTGAGCAGCACGGCGATCAGCAGCTTGTATTGGGTGCACAATAGTAGATTGGTCTTTTTCAACACTTGTGACGTGTCCTTGCTCAAGTGTTCGATGGCTTCGTTGACCCTTGGTCTTGCTTCCTTGTATTTGCCCTTTTCAATCAGGGCCATTCCTTGTTTTAAGCTTTCTGCAGGGTTAATGTTGACGAGAGCGGGTGCTACGGATGGAGCTGGTGCAACGGTGGTGTTGTTGGTGTTACCATTGTTGCCCACGGTGTTGTTGTTATTTGCGTCCTCTTGTTCGCCTCTTCCTAAAAGTCTTCTACGATTGGGAGCAGCGCCCAATGGTGCACCAAGGCTCAACCCTCCCAAACTCATTCGGATGGTATCTGCATCAGCCTCTGCATGGGTCGCCTTGTCCAGATCGATTCTCACGCCTCGTAGCGCCTTCTTTTTCTTTTTGAGACTGCTGGCTGCTTCATCTCCGCTGCTATCATCTTCGCTACTATCCTGCACAAAGTTCTTTCTCGCATCTTGTTGGTCATTTCTAATCACGTATCCATCTGCATCGAGCTCTACGGCCTCTGATGGATTGGTCATCTCATCGGTAGATGTTGGTTGATGAGCGCCGCCAGCTGGACCAGTGGAATCGCTAGCGTTGTTGCTGGGCATTCTGACAGGTTGATCCACGCTGCTAGCCGTATCGGTATCATCATTAGCACCAGCCGCTTGATTGCCGCCAAATTCAGATTGAAAGTCCATTTTAGGTGCCATGACCGATGCACGTTGATTGATGGCATCGGATCTTCGTAGGCCTTGTCCCATCCATACGTTCAAATCATTGGATTCATAAATGGGTGTTACCGTTGTGCCTGCATCAGCGATTTGCATGTTATTCTTTAGAGCGGTGCTCAGATCGTTATAATCTCTCATTTCTACATCGTGTGGTTGAATGCTCCAACTAATCAACGGTCCATGAGCAACGTGCGACATGTTGTCGATGATGACTTGACATGCGATGTGAATGTGATGAAATTGGGAATCATTTTTGCACACCTCGCTCAAGTGCGTCAATCCTTGATGATGCTGCAGTGCAACGTACAATTGCAACAGCGCATCATAATCACGCATCATTTCGTAACAAGTCTCTGCGTGTTGGAATTGACCATAGTCCATGCACAAATCTGCAAGCGATTTCAATTGTTTATGATAATTGGAATCCTTTTGGAATGCGGTGGAATCCGATTCGAATTGAATCTTTAAAATGTCGATGGCGTAATTCAAATTCAATCCAGATTTGGCCATTTCGAATCTCACATCCCATGTGAAATTATAAACACTACAAGAGATTAGTTCGCTGGCCAAATCAGCATGACCCGATGATTGTAGCAACAACAGGGTGGATAGCGATATGCTCCTGCAATCGTATTGATCCACCAATTGTCTCAACAATTGTAATCGTCGTTGATTGTCGGTGATGGCCACGATGCACTTGATGAGCGGTTCTGCAAGCGACAAGTGACGAGGTGTTATTTTCGTTCTCTTTGTGGTGTTGCTGGCGAATAGCAAACGATCGGGCATCACTGCCACCAGCTTTGATTGAGCGGTCATGGTGCACAGCGGAGTGGCTTGGTAATCTCCGGACGTGATTGCATACAATGTATCCACGCTGTTGAATAAAAGTGCACTGGCACACCATAGTATGGAATTGTACCTGGGAATGCGATTGTGATGGATTGAATCCACGCAGGATGTGATTTTGAGTGAATTGTTTAAAATTAGAATCCTGCGATCGGTCATGACACCGAATGATTGGATCGCGTCAGAGTATTGTAAATCGATGATTGATTCGTCGGCACGTAATTTGAATGTTTTGGTGGTGTCTAATTGAAGCGGAGATGGTGATGATTCCAATGGGTGTGCAAAGGCGATGGAATGTGTTGCTGCCGAATGGTATAGGATTAAATGTGATTCTTGGTGTGCGAAACAAAACACTCTGTTGATCTTGTCGGTCAGTGGAATGATCTGTGGTGTGGCGGCAGAATCATTGTAGAAATGAATGTGACGCGAGTCTTCGCTCAGGATTAAGTACTTGTCGGATCCTAACCAACCACCGTCCATTCCATCTGCTGGTGCGGAATGTTGTGATTTTAAAGTGGTGGCTGCTCTTTGGAATTGAAGTAGTCCCGCTCCGTTTGTTTGATTGTTGTTGTAATGAGATCCACCAGCGCGTTGATAAAAGATTAAAACTTGATCGGCTCCTTCCGAATAAACTGTTCTGACGATTTTGTAGAAGGGATCAAAGTTCTAAATGGAGTTAGAGTCTTGATGGATCAGTTTGACTTACTGGTGATGGTTTGATTAATGATAAGGGTTGGACTTGATCGGTCGTCATGTTCCACTCACTAATCATGGCGCCGCTCTGCACGTTTTCTATAAAGATGAATGTATTTCTCAACTTGTGAGGAGACGTTGTGTCTGCTAGCAATAAATCACTTAATGTACAAGAATAGGAGGCAGCAAAGGCGTTCGAGGGTCTGACATTATAGAGTGGGAGTGAGCAGTAGGGTGACTTGTGTGTAATGTCAGAGGAAGGTATTTGAAAGTTTTTCCCGTAAAACACAATAGCACCAGTCTTTTGGTTTATGGTGGCGCTTATGGTGGGGATTAGTAATTGTAGACTCTTGGAGTTCGTCCGGTATGTGGAATCATGAATGGGAACATATAAAGGTTGAATCATATCAAAATCGGAGAGGATACCCTGAATAGTTAGTTTTTAAATGCTATCAAGACCTTACCTTCATGGTGGGAATTTCTTTTGCATTAATGATGTGGTTAATTGAGATGGCCCTCAAACACCCCTTTGAAGTCAAAGCAAAAAAGCATGGTAGAGTTGGATGAAAGAATAACGAAGTGATCCAATGTGAAAGGTTGATGCTATTGAACATTATAAAAATCATTATGTTATATGTATCTTACGATCCAACCACTCTCGTTTGAACGTCATTTACGACTGCCCACACCTGAACCCTTCCACTTTTATTTCCTGTCACTAATATATCAGTGTTCTTTTTGTTTCCTCGGTGGAAACAAAGGGCTGTAACTGCAACCTTGCTTTTTTTATCTACACACTCTATTTTATTTTAATACTTTTTAATGAATGAATTAATCACCATCGAACGTTGCTAATAAAGTATGGGTTTCCGTCTCCCAGATTTTGACCACACCATCAACACTTCCCGAGCACATTAAACTACGAGATGGATGCACAGTTAAGGCAGAAATTGGCTTTTTGTGAGGGTAACTGGCGCTATTTTTTGAGTCGCAAAATATTTCGATACCAGTTATGTTACTCTAAGAATTAAACGAATCTAAAAATATAAAGCATACTGATCCTTGGCGTGCATAAAAAATAAGTGGTCTTGCCCTACTTATAGAAAATACACTAGCAATCGCCCTTTCTGTCATCTTAGTGGGTATGTGGAATGCACTGAGTGTTCGAGTGTTTAAATCAATGACGGAGAAGCAACCGTTTCTAAGACTTGCGACAAGAACACTAGTCCCTCCTGTGTACGCATGCTCTAAGTGAGTAATTTCGCTCTCGGTATTATAGCTTGATATTCTGGAGCCAGTAGAAGCATCATACTCTAAAGCACAACATGTTATTTAATAGCACATAGTCTCAATACCGATAATATCCTTCCTAAATCCAAGTATTATGCGATTATTTTCGTGGTCAAAACTTGCAGCCTTCAATCTACCAGATTTTTTATCGAAGGGTAGCTGGAGATGGCTCAAGTCCTCCAACTTCATTGTCAAATGAATTTTGTAAAGTCAAATTTTATTTGGTCGAAAAGGAGCTTATCATAATGCACGCACAACAATCAGGTCATTCAATGTTTATATCGCAATGATTCTCAAATTGACATAGTAATACTGTTTCAATAAAATATTTTATTTTTGGTCTTGCTCTTGTTTTTTCTCCACCAATTCTACAGTTTGATCAAAAGTCATCCCGCCTTGAATGCCATTTGGTACAACAGGAACTACGCCGGTCATGTTATTTTTCTTTTGGTCATTTGCATGTGGTTCTTGGTTGCTGTTCATCTTCACCTTCAGTTTATTTATAGATTTTGTAAGCAAAAAAGTTTTCCCGACGATGCAGTTTATTGTGGAGTATCACAGTCAGGCTATGCTATAAATCAAGTTTTCCTCATTTAGAAGCAGATCGTAATCACCATAAATTCTAGGTTTAGCAGCTCTGTTAGGCTGAGTACACGTGATAGGTCGTAGTCTCGTAGACATGGAAAAGCCAGAGTTGACGTACTATTTGCACGAGAGCAGAAATTGTACTAGGGAGCTCCGTCGATGTGTCTATTGTCGTGAAAACACTCGATTAAATCTTTCAAACGATTTTCTAAAGTTGGACTTGTATTCTGTAGTTCGTCACCTCAAGTACGGGAGAACCAATGAAGAGATTAGAAAATTCACAACCTTTATTTTTCAGTGTTTTTTTAGTATTTGTTGTAATTATTAATTACAATAGAGAAGAACATCAAGAAGCGAACACTAGCATGTGGAGATTGAAGGATGCATTATAGTTCTTATGAACTTCGTATGAACTTGCCAGTATAAAAGGTAACTTAATAATATTTGAATAAAGGTTAAGAAACAATATTGATCGTGTAAACACTGTGTATTTACCTTATCTACCTTACGTGTCTATACGACTCTTTATTTCAGTATTCACCAGTAACTAAACGATTTGAGCAATCAAAAACGACCAGCGTATATAGCTTTTTTAATTATGTTTTACAACCTTACATAAAAGGAATACATTTTATTTAAATAGAATGGAAATTTAAACTTAGATTTAAAACTATTATTAGAAGATCTTATCCTATTTAAACAGCTTAGCTGAATGAAAAGCTATTCAAACACAAACACAACAAGTTAAATGAAATTCATTCTAGCTGTCTTCATTGCTCTAGCAATCATCTTCGCAGTTAACGCTGACTCTTCTCGCCAAAGAAGAAACTCTGATCCCACCACCGCTGCGCCAACCACCGCCGCACCAACCACCACCTCACCTCCAGTCCAAGTAACCACAACAGCTGCACCAACCACTTGCCCACCATGCCCATGTGGAACAGTTGATGCCAACCTATCTGGAGATAACAATGCTTCCCCAGCCAGAAGACAAAGACGCAACGGCGATAACTGCCCAGTTTGCAAGGCTTGCCCAACTACTGCCGCACCAACCACCACATCCCCACCAGTCCAAGTAACCACAACAGCTGCACCAACCACTTGCCCACCATGCCCATGCGGAACTGTTGATGCCAACTTATCAGGCGACAACAATGCATCACCTGCAAGAAGACAAAGACGCAACGGTGACAACTGCCCAGTTTGCAAGGCTTGCCCAACCACCGCCGCACCAACCACCACCTCACCTCCAGTCCAAGTAACCACAACAGCTGCACCAACTACATGCCCACCATGCCCATGCGGAACTGTTGACGCTAACTTATCTGGAGATAACAATGCTTCCCCAGCCAGAAGACAAAGACGCAACGGTGACAACTGCCCAGTTTGCAAGGCTTGCCCAACTACTGCCGCACCAACCACCACATCCCCACCAGTCCAAGCTACTTCAGAAGCACCAGTAGAATCATCCCCACCAGTCCAAGTAACCACAACAGCTGCACCAACCACTTGCCCACCATGCCCATGCGGAACTGTTGATGCCAACTTATCAGGCGATAACAACGCTTCACCTGCAAGAAGATTCAGACGCACTGGTGATCACTGCCCAGTATGCAAACAATGCCCAACCACAACCACAACTGCACCAGTTCAAGTAACCAAACCAGTCACTAAAGCACCAGTTGGTAACAACGAGAGTGGTGAAGATAACGCAAGAGCTTCCAACTCAGCATCATCGGTCGCATTTGGATCCGCTGCATTAGTAGCAATCGTCGTTGCCATGCTGTAAATAATTAATAAATTAACAACCTTAAATTATTATTATTACTCTCTCATATTGTACTCCGCTCTTTTTATAAATGATACTTGACTCGCTAACATTCACATGAATATTTTACTGGGATTCCCTATTGTACTTGCATTTTGCGGGTTTACCAAAATCAACCAAGGTTCAATGTTAATCTTGAAAATATGGCAACAACGGAAGATGCCTCTGAGTTGAATTTTGGAGAAGATTTTGATAAAGCGGAGTGCCTCTCATGCGCGGAAGTCTCATTACTGCTGAAGGATAAACGCGATCAGATGAATGATGGCATCAAGTACAAATTTGACCGTTAAACGCCTCTAACTTACCCCTAACAGCGACGTTTTTGAGAAAGCGCTAAAATATGTAAATCAGTTTGGAGGCAACCAAAACTCTGAAACCATTAAAGAAATCCGGAAATTAGGCCAAAGGCAACAACTACATCAATTCGAAATAGCCTCTCTTGCTAATTTAGCAATAGGTGACCTAGAAGAAGCGAAAACATTGCTACCATCCCTCAAAAGGTACACTGACGAAGCCATTACAGACATGTTGAATGATTTGACCAACTTGAAAGAAATATAAACTTTACTTTTTATTAATTGAGATGATTTGCAACAAAGTGTGCTCCTTCCAGATTAAAGTTATGAGGAGTCTTTTGTCTGACCATATGCTTAGCGACAGGTTCTAACCAATGTCTCTTTGGGTGATTTAAAAACACTTCCTTGTAAATGTCTGCACTCTCTAACACGAAGGACTCGTTTGCTAATTGATTGTCACCGGTAAAGAAGACACCCTTTACGGAGGGGATCATGACGCAAACATTTTGTGCTGCCTCCATCAGGTACTTGTAGTGGACCAAAAGTGCTCTTCCCTCTGGTGTGTCGTCTGGATTACCGGACTTGAGGGCCCGTGTTGCGACTATGATAAGATTAACATGTTGCATTCGTTGTGTACTTACTTTCGACGGGACTTTTTGGTTCATCATTCGTGCTTAACAATGACAATTCAAATTCATGACAGTATTGAAGTCCACGACCACTGCAAATGTCCTCGTACTCAATGCTTGTCACATCCTTGTAAAGCTTCTTGGACAAGAATTTTAGTCTTTGAATGTCTCTGTCGTAGTACTTGTCTCCTGGTGCGGGATGGGCGATCAAACAATGTCCAGCCTCAAGTGGTAGCGGTTGATACTTGATCTCTCCATGGTAATTATCGTTGTACTGAATGATTCCAACACCAAGTCCTGTTCCCATGGACATGACGGCGTCTAGTAGGGTTAGGTCCTTCAAGACTTGAGAGTGGTGACTTACAACTAATCTTCTTCAACTTAACCGGTATAGAGCTCTCCTCGTTCGAAACCCAAAGAGATGCCATGTACTCGCCCAAACGATCCTCAAGGCCTAAACCAATAATTCCAAAGCATGCAGCCTCCAAATCGTTAATAAATCGGGTCTTTCCGCGTGGGAACAGCTTCTCGTTGAGTTCGTCTACATGTAGGTCTTGTTCTTTCTCAACGTAATTTGTAAGGGCTACGCTGGTGTGGTCTACAACTGGTCCTGCTAGGGCAACAACACTTCCGAGTGGTACTTTCCTCAGTACATCATAGACGCGATCACCAAGTTTTGCATAGTTACCTCTGAAAACATTCATACTCTTACATTGGAACTTTACTTCTAACGCCTTGGTAACGTTTGTATCTAAATTCTTGAGGAACAAAGCGGTACGAGTGTTTGTTGCACCGACGTCGATACCAACCACAAACTCGAAGTTACAATTGTTTCTTCTGTAATTATCCAAATTGCTTATGAAGTTGTCGAAGTCACTCGCAGTGATGTGTTGGATAGGGTTAGATTTTTGCTTTAAGTCTTTAACAACTTGTGGACTTTGGGCTTGATTCTTTGCAAGTAGGCTTCTGAGTGCAACTCCAGTAACAGCAGCAATTGGGATTATGATAGACTCTATTGACATTGTTTCTCCTTTTTAAATTTTTGTAAAAAAAGTTTACTCTTACAAGAGTTGTGATGCATGAACTGGCTTCATGCTACAACATGATATTGACAAAGAACAAGACATCAATTATAGACAGAAAAAATACTTATCTGCACTCAAATCGGATTGTAGATACTTTGTCTACATGCTAGGTGAGGCACAACATCAACAAAACCTTCTACACATTGCCAATAAAAATCTACTGAATGACAAATACGAACTGAATAAATTAGTCAGAGACCTTAAAGAAGAGGTCTACCTCCTTAAAAATAGAGGGGTAAGTTCTTGCTTCAAGTTAAAATTAATCTTTGTAGGGTGAAGAGAGGTTGAAGAAGCTTCGCGGAAAGCTTCTCCAAAAAAAAACTGAGATGTTAGAAAAGTTGGAACGTGAGTATCTAACTGTGCTTCACGATCGAGATAGTCTCTCAATCGAACTACAAGATTTAAAACGTATCGTAACACTAGATGTTTTTCACTTAATCTCTAGGTAAAAGTGAGGTTATCGCTAATTCTTACAAAGCTGAAAGCGATGAGCTAAACATTCAGTTAGTAGACACAACCAGACTAGCGGAGTGTAGGTTAAAATCAGAGAAAGACCACCTTGATCGTATAAAGAAGCTAGAAAATGAATTGTCTAGCGTAGGGTTGGAGCTGTCAGAATGCAGGGTACAACTATCTACCTCCATTTCTGCATCAAACGAATTGAAATTAAAGACCAATTACATGAAGGAACAATCAAAAGACAGTCAGGCAGTGACACTAAAATTGTTTGTTCGACATTGTTTGTTCGATCTAATTTTCTAGAGAGCAGGATTGTATTCAGTACCATAATAAAGTTATACAGCTTGAATCAGAGCTAACTTTATCGAGAGCTGAAAATTCAGCTTTAAAAAATCAAATCGATGAAATGGTCACAATCCAATCGGACGAGACGGAGGGACTCAAGCACACAATAAAAGAGCTACAAACTTTACAAGCTATTAAGAAAGAGTGCAGCGAATGTGATGAGCATGTTAGAACCATTCAGGATCTAAAATTGAGCGAAGAGAGATTACGAAAAGAGCTTGTACAAGAAAGATTTAACACTGTCAATCAAATACTTTACAAGGATGAGCAGTTTCTTAGAGAGAAAGAGACACAGGAGTCACTGTTGCAGCAAATACAGGCTGATAATAAATTATTAACAATACAGATAACCGAAATAACCAAAAGAGATGAAGAAATGCTTACATCCAGTTTTGAGCTCAAACAAAAGCTTGATGAAAGCACTCAGCAAATTGAAGCACAGCAGAGCAATATACAGAACTTGAATCAAATGATATTGAGACATAAAAAGAAAATAAAACAGGAGAGGAAAAAATCGCTTGTTGCCCAAGAGGAACTCAAGTTATTAGAGATCGAAAGAAATAGACTCATAACGGGTGAGAAGAAATTTATTGAGGACAATAATAAAAAGCTCAATGTGATCCAAATCCAGAAGCAAAAGATTGAGATGGAGAGAAATAAAACACAGCAAGCAGTTGAAGAAGTGGACAGACTCAACCAAACAATTATGCTAAAGGACTCACAAATTAAGTCGCTTCGCACTCAAATGACTATTTATCAAGGGATGCGTGAATGTAGTAGTAAATGACGTATTATTAGTTCTTAATCTTTATCTCTTTACAACGTGAGTGTTTACAAGCTTTCACAAAGTTATTGGATGTGATTTTGAATGGGCAGACAACGAGGTGGACATTGAGAACGTTTATTTCATTACAAATCCATACCAGACATCATCACACTGGTCAATCATCCTACGAGGTGACACGGCCAAAATGTTTAGAAATAGCATGGCGAAGAAGAAAGTCGAAGAGACCACCCAACTTCCAATTAAATACTGTTGAACGCTGAAGAAGAATGTTGCTGAGTACAAACCACAATCATTTGACCAAATCAATGCCGATATAGATATAAGCATGATTGTACTGACGAATCCAAGTATAAATCTCAAGCATACATCAACCGAATGCATTAATCCGGACAATATAGACAAGAGACTTCCCGTATAATTTTCAACTGAAACGAACACGATATCAAACATTGACAGTATGGCCAACAATAAATCCAACACCCCGATGCTGATAAGGAGGCCCCTTATAGTCGACGCGTCACATGAATCCCTAGTTTTTGTTGTTTTGAAATGTATCTCCAACACAAAGGCCCACACTGCAAAGCAAGCTGTTGAAATAAATAAAAGCAAAGTAGTAATTATGCTCAATCTGTCACGTTTTATTATTTTCTGATAAAAACATAATCTCTTACATTGTCGAAGTTCTAGGCGACAGTATATTTAGTTTCATAATTAAATTATAAAAAGATGTACTGAGAAGTCATGTTTAAAAACGAACCGGTTCGCATCAAATAAACATCTATTTTAATGAAGCGCTTTGTAATCAAAATACAAAATGACACGACTTTTAGAGTAGCGTTATAATACAATGTAAACAAGTTTTCAAAAGCATGTTCAACGAGTAGTTATAACTTGTGCGTCATAAAAGACAGGTTTCCTGCACACCTTCAGCAAATTACCCAGATAGTTTATCAAATTAAGTGAGTAGGAATCAACAAGAATGTGAGCATTTTGGTTGACAGAAATGGTGGTGGTGACGTGATCATTAATTTGAACTTCAAGGCTAAGCATTTTCTGCTTGCCAAAGAATTCAAAATCGCCAAATGTGGCGTCGTTGGCATGTACCATGAACCGAGAGTCTTTATTATATTGTTCGGCAATTGCGGTTACGTCCGCATATCCATAAGTAGCGGATAATATCTTTATTCTTACAAAGCGCGTCATGAAGACGAACGAGCCTTCTTGCAGTGAGTGAAGTTTGTATTGTGTTCCCACTTTATACAACAAAAACAGATTTGTGGATCTGTATTTTGCTTTCGAAGAGAAAAAAGGATCCATAATCCCAAACGCCTCCTTACAACATGTAAATGGCATTTGAGCATCTACGTATCTTCTTACAGAGGCTGTCACGTCTCTCATTCTAAAGTAGGCGCATATTACGGAAATACCCGTCGTGTTTACGTCAACATACTTATCGTCCTCTTTACTGTACGAGAAAGTTATTGGAAAATCCTCATACGTGAGCTTGACGTGAATGTGATTTTTGTAGCGGTAGGCAATAAACAATGTCTTAATGACTTCGGGCCAAGAATCTCCAAATAAATTGTTGTAGTGATTCCTCTTGAATGGGGCTGAGTGACCAACAGACATCAGTTCTTGTACTTTCGCGGTGACGTCGGTTAATCCGTAGTTCGCCGCTACTACACTTATATGCTTTTGATTGAGCTGTGCTCTTCTATTATCTGTCCTCACTTTTATGTCATCCTCATCGTCAAAGAAGGAACGCACTCTCTTCCTCCCGTTTAACATAAAGATTGGAAGATTCTTGATTTGTTTTGTAAGTGGCAAGAGGACTTTGAAAATGATAATGAAAGCCGTAATGATAAATATGGTTGATTACGATTCAAGTACGATACAAGTTAAGCATTCCAAAGAAGAAGTGATTATGTTGTAGGCATCATTTGCACAAACATCTTCAGAAGAAAGATGCTTTTTCGACTAATTTGAAGTTGTTCTATAATTAAACAAAAATGCTCAATCAAAATTGAAAATCTCAATTAATCCAAACTTGACTGATTGAGCACGCAACACGATGCAGCCAGCGGTTTACATGTGGGGTAACTGCAAGGATGGCAGAATACCACAAAAATTAGAACAGCACACGAAGGAACGTCAAAATCGCGAACCTCAAAACCAATATAGAACTCCTTGTCGAATTGATCCTAATCTACTCAAAAACTACGGCATAACTAAAATCTCTTGCTCTAGCGATCACACTTGCTTTCTAACAAGTAAATTTATTGTTGAAACTACCTCTTACATGTAGATACGAATTGTGTTTTTGTGTGTGGAAATAATTCTTGCGGTAAACTAGGGATAGGAGACGCATCAAATATCTATGAACCCGTTCAAATAACTGATCTTGAAGAAGTCATTGATGTTGAGTGCGGTAGTGCTTATACTTTCTTCCTTACAAAACAAGGATATGTGTTCTCTTGTGGAGGTTTGCATCTTTTTTTAAAAATGCCTTAACAAACTTTTAACAGGTAACTGGAGTGGCCAGCTCGGCCAAGGCGAAATAAGTTTTGGTTTGAACACTCCTTCAATCGTCTCATTCGAGGGCGAAGCACATCCCATCATTCATAAGATTGCTTGTGGCGTCTACCACACCTTGCTTCTATCCGGAAATGGAATACTATACGCATGTGGGTAAGTAACTTGTAGCTACAATATTAAAACGCTCTTGTAGATGGAACAAATATTCGCAACTCGGGTTTGCTAATGATGGAGACGAAGACGAACATCCAGTTTTCAAAAGAGTTCCGCTTCCCTTTAATACCAAACAAGATCGAATCATAGACATGAAGTGTTCTGCTGACTGTTCTGTGCTGCTGTGTGAGTCGGGAACAGTGTATGCAGCTGGGTTGTACATGTTTGGGAACACTCACAAGCTGTCAACTGGTTTTAATAGGATCAACATTGAAGATCAGCGGATTTCCTACATTCACACTGGCCCAGACTACATGATGTTCATCTCAAGTAAGACTTTATCAATCACAATACATCAACTAACATGAATTATAGCACTTGGGAAAGTATTTTTGTGTGCCTCAAAAGATTCTGATTATGTTGAATTGTTGCCGTCGAGTAGTCTCGTTCACACAATTTATGAGCTGAAGGAATTATCGTCAAAAAAAATAGAGTCATTGCACGGTCATTACAACCAGACGATTGCCGTTTCAAGTAAATGATTACATTCATATTTTTTTAATTTTTTATTAGAAACAGGTCAGCTGCACGTGTTTGGATGTAATTCTAAGGGACAATTGGGTGTAGATAGTGTCAGAGATGTACTGTTCCCACCCTTGGAATTAAAGCTAAATAGTGACATTACCTGCTACATTGAAAAAGGATTAAACCTGAACATTGCATGTGGAGAGGAGCACACCACACTGTACTTCACAGAAAGAAAACAAAATCCTTCAATTGTATTATTTATGAAAGAACTCGCACAGCGTCAGAGCTCAAACAAATTTTCTGATTTGTGCGTTGTAACATTTGTTAATAACCCGACAAAGAGTCGAGATCTGGAACCACCAAGGAAAAGACAACGACTACTTTATATGTAAAAAAGAAATAAATATATTATCTAATTTTTTTCGCACTCTCAACACATGTGGACTTTTGATGAAAATAGGTATGGACTAAATCTCTGATTGAAATAGACTTTTTATTTCATTCCATCTCAGGTGGTACTGAGCGGATCAGATTAATCAGCATCTTTTTACAGACTACATAGAACTATTTACATTACAACTGTGTATGCCTTGCTTGTATTTGACCCCAACAACCCTACTTGATCCATCCACAAGAAGTCAGTAATTTGTTCCGAAGTTACAATCTGAGCAAGTGAAGGTCCCCCTCGATGAATATCCCATATCCTTAACAAACCATCACAGCCACCAGCCATCAAATATCGACCCACCATTGGGTCCTTCGATATGTTGACATGTTGACTGACCCCATTCAAGTGGCCTTGATAAGAGGCGACAGCATTCATTCTTACAATGGACTTTTTAGAAGACGTGGATCGTATGAAACGAATATCAAACAAAGACAATTCACCATTCATATTACCAACAACGACGGAACCATAATTTTTTAATTGTAAGATATTATTAATAGGTGACTTTACAAAACAAGTAGAAAAAGAAACACAAGGATCTAAATGTCTATTGGAACCAACCGTCCGTGGATCATACAAACTCATCATGCCATCTCTTCTGCCGCACCAAAGTAAATTAGAATCTGATTCGTCGAAACTTTGACACAAAACATCGCTCTTGAATGAATTAATTCCGATAATCACTTTTTGAGACGAAAGATCAAAAATGAAACCACCACCCGTTATACCTGCAGATACAACGCCGCTTCCATCGCCACATAGGGCGCTTGTCCAAATCTCTTTTTTCAAACAAGTATAAATGGATTGGTGAGTGTAGGGTGCTTGTGGAGTGGGAGAGATTTTAGTGAGGCACAAATCACCATGGCTATTTGCTCCTCCCATGTGACTGGATAAAACGTACGAATGATTTTGATTTTGATGTGGTAGTACTTGGATGGAGGTGACATCGGATCGGCAAAAGACTTGATGTAGTAGTACGATACGAGAGGTGTTTTTTTGGTTGTTGAATTCGAATTGATGTAGATCGATCTGGTTTTTGTTGTGCCCCACAAAATAGTCGAAGCAGGGGTTGCTAAATTTGATGCTCTTCAGGTTGCCGATGCTAATGTTTCTGCTGTAAACGTTTTGGGGCATGATGGTCTTCAGTTCATCGCTGAAAAACGTTAGGCACTTTCTTAGTCTAGAAAATGCAAAATCAGATCGAAACGTTGATTCGTCAACCCTTCCCAACATGCGTTTTTGTAGGTGAGAGATTATGGATCCTCTATCCTCAAATTTAGTTTTTTGTTGTTCTTGTTTGTTTGTGGCTTCTTTGGCCACATGTTGTTGAAAAAACGAACTTGTATGGTCAATTCTGAAATATCGCTTTTGTTCATGATCGTAATAGTGACCTGGAAGTTGTGGTATATTGGTTTGTCCGCTTGTTGTTGTTCTTATAGCATTTAAAGTTGCTTCGGCTGTTCTCGAAGCTGATTGAGCTCTTTCTAAACGATTCGCTCGTCTTTTCTTTTGTTTTGGTCTCGTTGACTTGTTCATTCAAGTATCAAAATTATTTACACGCAACATCTATTACAACAAACACCACAAATATTAATAAATTTCATGTTTATTCTGCCTCCACAACAGGAAGCTGTACCACTAATTCTCCAATTCCTTCATCATTGATGCGAATAGTGTTCAGGTTTGAAAGCAGTAACTCGCCGACTCTTGCTAACTGATTATAATCCTCTTCGGTTATGGAAGATTTAGATAATAGATCTCGAGAGTTTTCAACTTTAGCAGGATCTGGAAGTCCGAACAAAATCACGTTGTCAAGTCCTTCTGTCATGGGTGCTTCTCTAAGGAATGTTAATGATGGTTGCGAATATGATATCTACCCATAGTTTTGTTGCCGCATGCCCTGCTCTATAAACGAGTCGTTATCGTCCATTCCAGGACTATGGTTGATGTCTATGAATTTACTTTTGCTGTTGGTATTATGCTTTAAATTACATACTTTTGCGTTCTGTTTATAATATTCTGAAACATTTCATTCTCCTTGATCCTTACATCCGTATAACTTTCTGCTTGATTTTCAGTTTCGTTAGATACCCTTTTTATTTTTAGTAGTTGCCTTTAATGCGTTGTTACTTTTTTTGAGTTGTATTAATCGCGCCGGAACCTGGATTGAGGTTTGTATTTGTGTTTCTATTTTGAGGTGTTTGTGGTTGATTTACATAAGTACGTTGAATATCTGCCTGCATTCATGTGTTATATAGCTAATGAGCATCGTTGTGTGATACCTTCTTTGAACCGTTGCATCCCATTTTGTTCTCCTTGTAAAATAATGAAGGAAATGATCAACCTAACTTACAAATCTTAAGAGTGCTTAATAAATCGTCAGTAGACTTTAATGTTAGTTGTTTTAATCAACTACTATTTATGCAAATAAAATAAACTAACGACAATGTTGGCCTCTTTTATCCTTTCTTAACCGATTTCGATTTAACACGTCTTTACAATCACAAACTCACAATTCACATGTTTGAACATCAAGTAGAAGGCAGGCTAAGAGGAGGTAACAGTGACTCTGTTGCTAACGAAAGATTCATAAATAAACATGGGGCTGCTGACAGACGTGATAGAAGAAAGAGAAAAAAGCATTTGGATAGAATGGACGAGGTAATTGTTCACACAACTAATTTATTCTAACTTGTTGCTAAGATATCCAATCAACTAACAACCCCTTATGCCCCACATCATGCCGGTGCAAAGGAGGACCAAGTGAAGTTCCAAAAATTAGAAAATCCCAAATCCATGTTCAATGCAGATAGAATGAACAATAGACGAACACTGGCTGATGCTTATGAAATGACTAAGCGAACAAGACGAAATGTACGTCTAATTGTGCAACTAAGCTAATTTTGTAGGATGACGACTCTGACGACGAAGATGTAGATTTAGAGTCGAGAGAAGACGTGCACGAAGAAAATACAGATTTGATCGAATACTGACATTGATTCGTTGACTACAGGCAACTAAAGAGGTTCTTCCAAGAAGAATCAACTTTTTACCTTCGACCACGCAGGACAGTTATGAAAAGCTGTTCAAAAAACTTAAACCTATAAATGGCTCCTCTTCTGACGCGACCCTGTTTGAAATGGAAGTTAACCAAAAAGCAAAAGTTGAAACATCGTCCGAGCTTGCAGAAATCGCAGGTGACCACGACTCGCCTCTTCAGGCACCATCGTACTTTTTGTTCGAGCCTCACAGGATTAGTGAGATGATGGAGTGGAAGAACATTCAAAGGGTGGGCGCTGGTCTATATAACTTGGGAAACACATGCTTCATGAACTCTGCTTTACAATGCCTTATATACACTCCACCCCTATATAACTACTTAATATCCCGTAAAATCAGACCAAGTAAGTCCTTGGCACGAAAGCACCCTTCTAAACACGATTAAACAGCACAAGGCTTCAACCCACTGAATGAAATGAGCAAGTTAGCTCTAAGTATGTTCTCTCAAAAATCAAGTCAGATCGTTTCGCCTAAAGAAATAGCACACAACCTCAAATACATTGGAAAGTTCAGGTTAGGTAGACAAGAGGACGCCCACGAGTTCATCATTACATTGATCGATAAGATGGAAGACGTCATCATCAAGTCTTACAAGAACAAGTTGGATCGCAGAGTTGCGGAGACCAACCCTGTCCATCAGGTATTCGGAGGTTACCTACGGTCACAAATCGAGTGCATGGAGTCCAAATACATTTCAAACACATACGATCCATTCGTTGGCATTAGTTTACAATTAGACAGCGGAAGCACCATAGAAAAATGTTTCAGACAATACATTCAACCAGACATGTTGGAGGGAAAGAATGCTTATCGGTGTCCATTGACCAAGAAGTTGGAACGTGCCAAGAAGAGTTTGACCATTCATGAGGCACCCCCATGTTTAATTCTACATTTAAAAAGGTTCAACATGTTCGGTAAAAAGATTGTAAAAAATATTACGTATCAAGAACAACTCCAATTAGATCCATACATGAGCAATGGAGGCAGAGCCAGTTACAAACTTTATGGTGTGTTGGTTCACAGTGGAAATACTTGTCACAGCGGACATTATTATTCTTTTGTAAAGAACAGCAATGGAGTTTGGTACAAGATGGACGATTCACACGTGAGCCAAGTAAGTTTGAGTCAAGTATTGGGTCAACATGCCTACGTTTTATTCTACGTGAGAGAAGATTACGATCGACTATCTCCGCCGCCACAAATCAAAAAGACGCCGACAAAGAAGGAACAACAACCATCAACACCGGTCAAGAAGGAACAAGAAAAGAACACACCAACCATCATCAAAGCAGAACAACCATCAACGCCAGTCAAGAAGGAACAAGAAAAGAATTCATTATCCACTCCATCAAAACCAGTCAAGTCAATAACCGACTCACCTTCAAGCTCCTTACAAGAACGAACGCCGGTCAAGACACCTTCGCAACCATTTGCCGATGACGAAGAAATGGTAGCACCAAAAACACCAACACCGTTAGAGGAGGTTCTTCGTAGAAGAAAGAGCATTATCGAAAAGAGAAGGTTAGGTTTCGATCCAAAACTATTCGAACGTGGAGTCAAGGCATCCATTACCGGTCACGAACTTCAATCATGGGACGAGAATGCTGATCTCAAGAAGCAAGCAGAACAGTTAGCAGAGTCCATAACCAAGAGCGACAACTCTAGATTGAAGCGTTCTCGCGACTTGTTTGACCAATCGCTTGACAAGGGTAAAATCAAGAGGGTGAGAATAAAGAAGGATCCTGAGGATTGGACCAACACCAGATCCAAGTTCCAACGTGCGTATGAGATGAAGAATGAGAGAAGTAAATTTGAAATGGAAACTAAAGCTCGGGAAGACAGGGATTAGGGTATAATAAATATTTTTCTGAAAAAACGTTCTTGTTCGTGGTTGTCTGACTTTACAATTCTTCATCATGTCATCTCAGTATTTTGAACAATACATACCAAAGATTGATGGGAGGTCCCAATGGTTTGAATATGACTTTGCAGAGTTCAAAAACCATCTAATCAATATTCAAATTGTTGAAGAGAAGAAAGTCAAATCTCCTGCCAAGAAGAAATCAAAGAATGCATATACACAAACGACTACTTTTGACATTGACAGTCAAGTTTTAAAAGCACCAGTAACTGAGCTTGGAATTAATTTCAAGCCAGCTAAAAGAAAAAAATACAAAATTAAACAAGGTAGAACAGAGGCATTGGAAGCGTTGTTGTTAGGGTGGAGAGTTCGGCGAAAGCTATCATCAAGCAAGGGCATTGAATTATCACGTCAATTATTAGATTATAGAAGCGTGTACAAACAAGATGTAGAGTATCAGAGCAATTTGAAAAAGCAACTATTAGCTAAAGAGACGGAGTTTTACGATTTTTGTGACGAAACTAGCCCCTACTTGTTTTCATTTGATGCACAAAATAAGCAATCCACATTCAAACCAAAACCAAAGAAAACCAAAGTATCAGCTACTCTACCTGCTAAAAAAGCTCCATTTACTTCAACGAAAAAGGCTGAAAGCGATTTGAAGAAGACAGATAAAAAGAATAACTTTTTAGCTGAATCATCAGAAATAAAGGCAGGACAGCCACAAGTGTCAAAGAGAGTTTTTAAACCAAATCTATCACCAGCCAAATCGCTAAACTCATCCATAGACGGACAGCAGCCAAAGGAAGAAGTTCATCAGCATAAACTAGATGACTCTTTGGTAGACCGAGAAGCAAAATTTCCAGAAACAAAAACAAAGTTCGAACAATTCATGGACATGGACGCCATAAGTAAGTTTTACTCTTTCAAAAACAAAATCAAACTTTTAGGTTTTGAGCAATTAAAGTACAAATTCAGAACCAGAACAACAAAATAAACACCAAGCTTTACATTAAAAAATTTATAAAAAATACAAAGCCAAACACGTTACAATCAAAAGAGTAGAAAAGGTAACTACCCCACTTGAACTCGTCGCCGTTCCTCCATAACCACCACTAGCAGTAGTTTGATTGTAAGAGTAACCAGGTGGATGACAGTTTCCGCTCGTTACATCGATCAAATACAAATCCTCAGCTCTATCCCACACGAACCACTTATTTCTAGGAACGCCGGCGAATGCCTTCTCCAAGTTAATTTGATAGTTCGAATAATCTGGGAATGTGGCCGTGATGTTACGAATAAAAATGCATACAGTTTGTTCTGGGTGTTTTCTTGCAAAATCTGGGAATGCAGTGGTTGTGTCTCTCGATGATGTGTCTCCCATCATGACGAATTTTCTTTGTGGGAATGTTTCTCCGAGTCTCTTCACTTGGTCCGCACGCACGTTGATAATGTCGTCAAAATCGAAAATGTTGAAGGGTCTGAAATCAAGCGACCCGTATGGATACACGGTGTATAGCCATCGTAGATATTCGTCTGCTAATAGGATTGGAGTGGTTGTGGCGTAGTTGAATGCAACGTTTGGAATGTTTCTGGACCAATTTGCATATAGTTCGGGCATGCCTCTCACGGGTTCAAGTGGCAAAAGAATGGTGTCGCGAACCAAGTATGGAATGTTCCAGATGCGACTGTCCCTCAGCACATCATCCAAATCGCTAATGATGGAGTAACCGGTGGCGGAGTAGATGGTTATGTTTGCGTAAAGATGCCTGCTGTCCTCTGGTTTGGCAGCAGTGTAGTTGATGTATGCTCCGTTCTGGAGGGCAGTTGCGGGTACATTGTGGAACTCATCGAATTGTCCATCAACACCTGTTCTGTCGTTCATGGTCACACTGTTTCCGTTTTTGACGTCGAATGTGATCTTTTCAAATGTTTGAAGATCCCAATGAAGGAATGGATCTAGATTCAATTCCAATCTCTCCTTCTCTCCTGGAGTGGATGCATTGGCGCGAAGTAATTTGACGTCGCCTGATGTGATAAAGTTGGATAGGATCGTATTGTCTTCTTCTTTATCCTTGTATATGAGACCATAAAACCTTGCATTTATAGACCCATCACTTGAGCGATTTCCGTATCCTGGGACGTAAAGATACTTGTATGGTGTGTCGGCTAATGTCAATGCACACACCATGAGTGCAAGTGTAATATATAGCAGTCGCATGCTTTTGTTTGATATTGTATTGAATATTAATAAATATCGCGTTTAAATAAAGAATTATAATTTTAACTCACTAGTACTATAAAAGGGCATTAATTTGGGGTAGCTTACAATAAACACTAATTAAAGAAGCTGTTTATTCATATAAAATTGAATCAAATTCTGAAGAAAATTGAACAAACACATCAAAAGGATACTCCCAAGTTCAATCCAAGATTGACGACGGAGCACTTGTTTAATCCGGTGGATAGACTCAAATTAGTGTTGGCAGATGCACCATTACAGAATAGTCCACTGGCTCCAACTGCACAAACCTTGTTTCCAACGCCACCCAACAAGATGGAGTTTCCAGACACTGCTCCAAATAACCCAACTCTGGACGTCCTCAAGTTCAATCCAACTCCAAGAACACCCAACAAGTTCAATCTGATGCTGAGTGGGGAACTAATGGTTGTGAATGAGTTCAAATTGATTTGAGAAACGCCGCAGTTGCCATTGTTGACACCAATAACTGTTAAACGGTCATTGTTGCAAATATCTCTAGCAAGAGAGATTTGACCAGACACACCCAAGTTAATGGAGCTAGACACGACTAACGCCCTGGATGCTATCTGATACTTGTACATTAGACCAGTTGTAGTAGTAGTATAGATGTGTCCACTTTGTGCTAGAACTGGAACCCCATTGCAAGCACCAGAGATTACCTGTAAGCTGTTGGAGATTGTATGGTCAGTGAATGATTCAATGTTGACAGTGCTAATCACTGATGAATCTACAGAAGCTAGAGCAGCAATGGAGTTATCTAATAATCCTAGGAACCTAGTTGGATTTGGAGGGCAGATTGTGTTTGGACTCTCGATGAAAGTGTTCAAACATAATCTCTTATAGCATTGGTTGCGTTGCACAATAATATAGTCATCCTTCACTGCTGCAATCTTGGTTGATGTTTCAACAGTGGTTGTTTTTACAATGACACCAGTGGCTAGGTTTACTGTTGCAATCATGGTGGCGGATGATGTGGTTGTAGTTGTTTGAACACCAGTTACTACAGCATAATCAGCGCTCGAAGTGATGGAAGCTGATGTTGGGAAAAATGGAATATTGATTGTTCTAACAAGCTTTCCTACCCCATCCATACAATCGACTGCTCTGGAATTTGCACTAAACTTGTAGAATAAGCCTGCACCATTTCCAACAACAAAATCATTGGAGACACTTTGGCACAGAATAGTTGCAACAAGTGCACACAAAAGAGTTGCTTTGAGTAAGCTCATTTGCTTTTTTTGATATTTATTGATGTTATTAACATCCAGAATTTATAGCAGTGAACAGGCTTTGATGACACTATTATTAATACATTAATATAGAAGTGGCAGTTCAGTTTCCATCGTTTATTTGATTTTGATATTATTTTGGAAGTGGAAATTCTTCGCAAATTCGGTGCTGTTTGAACAACCTTGGACTTTGTAGTTCATAAGAGTTATTTTTATGGATCTTGTTAAATATACTACAAAACATTGTATTATCGTAACCCTGACAGCTCGACAGTATTGTCACATGTTTACGCCTAAAACGTCAATATTCTCTGTCAAATGTCAAAAAAAACTATCTTCGAGGACACGAAGTGCTACAAACGAAACAAACAGATATGGAGTATCAAGAAACTATGCAATTTTAAGCAGAAATATGCAATCTTAACATATGATGGTGACGTTTACATTTATGATGAAGTTTTAAACAAAATAACAAACGATCAAGTGAGGGGCATAAAGGATATTGAATTCAGGTAAGGTAACACTAGATATAGTTCATAATTTTATACAACCTAGATGGGACCACCTAATGATGCTATCAAATGAGCAATTGTTTTTTTATGGATCAAATTCATATGGTCAATTTGGGCACTTATCTACCAAATCATATATCAGTGAAGTAGCTTGTTTGCCTAATGAGATACTTAATAGCAAGCGAGAAGTAGTAACTCATATGGCCAACTGCTTTTCCTTCAATATCATAGTCACAGGTAACTTGGTTGTGACTAAATTTTTAACCATCACTCAGATCATGTCAACATTTATTTATTAGGACAGAACTGGATATTCCCTCAACAAAGATTTGATGATAATCAATTTTATAGAAGTTACAACGCACCAACAATACCCTCTGATAGAATAATAAAAGTAGAAGGTGGCAGTTTCCACTGCTTAATTTTGACACAGAAGGGAAAAGTCCTTTCTGGAGGAGATACACTGAACAATAAACTATGTCGACAGAATAGCAAGCCGAATGATGGCTTTAAATTTATTGACTTGAAAGAGGAGATTATTGATATATGTTGTGGACCCAGATCTTCAATTGTGATGACAGTTAGTAATCAGGTATACTATTACGGCAGTAGCACAACTATGAAATTGTGCACAAATAACATTGATATGTTTGGTGCTTCTTTAAGTAGTGTTGGAGATAATGTTGTGCTTATCGAAAGTAGAGGTGAGGTATATAAAATGTTTCAAAAGTCATTCAAGCACGTCCATCTACGAAAAGTTGAGAAGAGTATGAAAAGATGTTGCGTTCACACAATTTCAGATGACAATGTTATCTTTTACCACAAAAGAGGTGATTCTTCATACCAACTTAGGGCACTAATGCTGAAGCAGTTGCGGGAAACCAAGCATGTGGATGTTATAATAATCTTAAAATAAAATAAACTTCAACACAATAAGTCCAAGTGCGTCCGCAGGTATATTCTTGGTGATTGTCGACTTCGAAGTGGTGTTGCTTAATTGTTACTATGGATAATCATATTTCACGCATCAGTCTGACCAAATGTCAGGCGGACGGGTGTTTATTCAAATGGTTGATTGTAATGCTTTGAAATAGATACCTGCGGGGAAAATGTTTAAAATTAAAACATTCCATGCAACATCATGACGGACACAGGAGAAAACATGGCGGATACAACCCAGGTGGGATTGATTGCAGATACAGAAAATATAGAACCAATAACACTAGCAAGAAATAAAAGCATGTCCCCAACGCTGATCAGAAGCAAATCAGCGGTAAGTATGGCGGGTTCTGAGATTAATGATGACGATGTTGATATTGAGATTGAAAAAAGTGTTATGGATCATCACAACCATGCCCACGATAGTAGCAAAAAAAACAGAGCATTCCTATTAATGGCCCTGACTTGTGTTGGGGTTGTTTATGGTGATCTCGCAACGTCACCACTTTATACTTTTAGTGCAATCTTTGAACAGGAACCAACAGAAATTGACAATCTTGGGGCCCTTTGTATGATTATATATTCCGTAATAGGAATCGTCTCAATCAAATATGCTGGTATGATCATCCAGCTCGACAATGATGGGGAGGGAGGTATTCTAGCACTCACCGCTCTGATTCCAGACTGGAAATGGGAAGAGAGTCGCTTCAAGTACATTGTGAAGGAAGCTTGTGCCTTCATGTCTCTAATCGGAGCAGCGTTTGTATTAGGAGATAGCGCCATCACACCTCCAATCTCAGTTCTATCTGCCATCGAAGGTTTGGGATCAGTATTAGGAGATAATGCACAGAACATCACGGTAGTAGCGACAGTCGTCATTTTGATCGCTCTATTTGGATTCCAACGTTTCGGTACCGCGAAAGTTGGTTTATTGTTTGGTCCAATCATGTTCTTATGGTGCTTGTGCATTGCAGCCATTGGTATATATAACATTTCCACCAACGCTGGTTCATTCAAAGCATTCAATCCATACTATATCGTGCTGCTATTTCAAGAGAGAGGAACAAAAGCAATCAGAATGTTCGCAGGTGTCGTTCTTGCGCTGACAGGATGTGAGGCCATGTATGCTGATCTCGGACATTTCGGAAAAGGACCCATTCGGTTGTCATGGTTGGTGATCGTGCAACCAAGCGTCATCTTGTGCTACATGGGACAATCATCTCACCTCCTGTCCAATCCAAAGAATTGGGAGAGCGCCTTCTACAACAGCACGCCGTCCCCCATTTATTGGCCAATCGTGGTCTTGGCCACGCTATCAACAATCATTGCATCACAGGCCATGATCACCGGAGCATTCAGTCTAATCAGCCAGGCCAGTCAACTCGACTACTTTCCTCGTTTGAAAATCTATCACACCAGCTTACAACACGAAGGACAAATTTACATACCAGCAGTCAACTACGCACTATTGGCAGGATGTATTTTATTGACGGTACTATTCAAAACATCAGCAGCACTCGCAGACGCATTCGGATTGGCAGTATGCGGAGTGTTATTGGTCACCATGCTGCTATACGTTGTCGCCGTTGCCGTCAAATGGAACGTACATTGGGGACTTCGCGCATTATTCTTGGTCCCATTCACCCTCGCATACTTACCATTACTCACATTCTTCTTTTCTGCCAATTTGGTGAAATTTTTCACCGGCGGTTGGATACCCTTGGTAATTGGCTTCGTGTGCTTTGGGGTCATGTTGATTTGGAGGAATGGATTGACTCGATTCAAACAATTAACAGGCCAGGACAATGTGATGCGCTTCGATGAATTTGCAGAAAAGACTGCACACATTACTAGAGTCAAAGGTCTCGGAGTGTTTTATTCTCACTCCAAACATGGCGTTCCCACCTACATTAGAAAACACGTTCAACTATGTAGCGTGCTGCCGGAGAGAATGGTGTTTTTGACGGTCAAATCCTTCAAAGTACCATTCGTAAAGGAGGAACTACGTGCCACCATCAGGGTACTATCTCACAACATGTACCTGATCACTGCTCGTTATGGTTTCATGGAAACTGCAGACATGAACGTACCGGAGGTTGTGAGGAGGGCCAATGAGATTTTATTGGAGAGTTTGGAAGTTGATCCGCAACCAGATCAACAAGAGGAAGAGGAGCAACGCGGGACATATCATTCGCGTAGAAGGGCATCTCTTGATTATTCATCGCCTTTGAGTAACGAACAAATCATCATTGAACATCAATCAAAGATTTTCGAAGATTTGGGTTTGATACAATTGGGTAACGACGGTAATCCTGTCATTTATTATGTGCCCGGTTATCACTTGAAAACGAATAAGAGCAAATGGTTTTGGAATCGTTATCCGTTGAATTTGTTTATCTTCATGCACAAGAATTCTTATAGTCAGATTAGTGGACTTCAAATTCCTGTGGAGAATACTGTTGAATTGGGAACTGTGAATCAGTTGTAATAAATATCTTTACTTGTTTTTTTTGTGCGCCTTTTGGTGTTGTTGTTTTTTTTTGTTTTGGTAAACCCAACCCATGGGGAAGAAGAACAATAAATATATTAATGATATCGATGTGAAGGGAGCACATTCTGTTACTTTTGGTAGCTTCTTTAACAAGGATCCTTACAGTATAAAAAATAAGGGGAATGGATTTGGTGGAAGTGTTAATAAGAATGCAGTCAATAATCCGTTTGCAGCGTTGCTTCAAAAAGTATCCGTCAACCTGCAGAATAGTGTAAAGAGTATTCAGGAAGAAAAATATGAAAAGGAATCAGATTATAGCGATGAAGACGAAGAGCAAGAAGATGAGCCTGATAAGGTTGCTGAAACTGAGAATTTTGAGCAAGATGAGTACAAATCTGATCACGAAGAGTCTATAACAAACAAATCTGTGACATCTTCGTACTATGACGAACAAAAAACCTCACAAAGCTCTTTTAAAAAGTTTGAGCCAAAGCACGCACCAAGAAAAAACATTGAAAAGTATTACGAATCTTCCATAGATGACATTAGCATATCCTCAAGCGAGGACGAAAATGTAGAGCTGGACTCTGGTTCTGACCAACCCGAACAACCATCAAAGTCAGTGCAAACACCCAACCAAGCTAAGCAAACCTTATTTTCATATGACCCAAGCAAAGACATCTACAACACAGCATACTTCTCATCGCAACCTGTCGCTGAACCTGAGTATGATGATGAAAGTGAAGAAGAAAAGGAGTTTAAACCGCTCAAGAGCTTTGACTCAATCCTTCAAGAATCAATACAAGAAAGTTTTGAAAAAGAAGCATCCATACCAGAAGTACAAGAAGATTATGACCTTACATCTGAGTCATCTATGGTAAATAAGAGCTATGAAACCAACATAACTGAGGATACTGAAGTGGCAGATGCAACAGTTTTGTCAGAGAGCTTTGATTCTAATGTAAATAAAAAGACCACAAACTCTGTTACTTTTGAAAGACAAGCTAACCTGATAAAATCCCATAGCACTGTAATATTCGAAGACACTTTACAAAAAAATATCAACACAAGCCAACAAAGCCTGAACTTTAGTGACGCAGAATTTGAAGACTTTGATCCTGATGAGTCACAAGAAATAAAACCAATCACTCCAGTTCATCAACCACAACCAACCGTTGCACCAGTTGTCCCTCAACAATCGACTAACCAGCACGACATTGTTTCAAAGCAACCATTTATTGGTAAGAGTGATACGTCATTCAACTTTTCATCGTTTGACTCTTCTACTTCCACCATTCAAGATGGCCTAAAGCAAGATGTGATACAGACACAACCTGTTGATTCACAAGCAACAACATCACACAATGTAAAAGAAAACATTTTGAGTGATGTGGACAAATCAGTTTTGAATGATGTACAATTAAAACTATTGGCCCTGAGCGAAAAGAATTTGAAAATGGAAAAGGAACTTTTAAGCTATAGAGAGGAGTGTTTGAAATACAAAACAGAGATGAACATGATGAGAGAGGAAATGAATAAAAAGACACAACAAGAGGACAAGTCATCAGGGCCAACTACACAGCCAAATTACTATGGACAACCGACAAATACTCTTTATAGACCCGTTCCTTTATTTCCACAATTCCAACATTTGAATTCAAAACTGGGAGACGAGATGTTGAGGATGCAGCTCCACACCTCAACGATGAATCTTGACAAGATTAGTTCCAAACTCTGTCACTACGAGGCGATCAAGGCGAACAGTAGTTTTAGATACACGACTCTGCAAGACACGAAGGCTTTTATTCAAAAACATAGAAGAAAACCAATGACCTTGGAGGAGGCAGAATATATTGTAGAGCAACGTGATAAAAATTGTATATTATGATTAATCATTTGTCTTTTTTTGTGAGGGAATGTTCTAATTTTAAAGTGACACATGATTGGACGGAGAAGCTTAGTGCGGATAGTTCTTTAGACCGGCACTTCGTGTATCCCAATAAAATGTTAATGTTTTTTGTGTTTGATGGTTGCGAGAAATTGCGTTTAGTTCCAAAATGTTTTTATTTTCTAGTATACTGAAGCTGTGTTGAGTTGCCTTCTAACTTTGTTCTTTAAAAGCACTGCACTAACTATGCATGCGATGGTAATGACGAGGTACATTCCTGCGGCAATGAAGCATCCCTGAGCTTTCTCACCGGTCTTGTCACCGAAATGTTGGAAGGCGGTGGTTTTTGCTGCAATTAAAATACCGAAGAAGGTTAGAATCACGACTCCGAATGAAGAGAATATTGATAGTGCGGATACCGCTACAAATATTAAACAATTTATAATTGAATATACCTACCTAGGATAACAAGGTTGGCAGTCTCGGGTTTCATGTTGCTCTTGTGGAATGATCCAATTAAAAACTGCGATTACAACACCAACGTTGAAAAAAATTGTTCGTTAAAAACTTCGAAAGAGTTCGCTTCCCTATAACTTAAGGTTGGCATCTGAGAATGACGTCAAAAGAGCACATTTGCTGTTCGGAAGCATTCACAAAAGTCTGATACAACAAAATCTTTTCATAAAGGAGCAATTAGAATGTACTATGCGTGGAGAAATTATTCCTAAAAACACTGATATCAATATATATCATATTGCGGCGCAATAGATATGCATTATAAGTGTACATGTGTTGCATCCAGCCCATATACTAGATTCATGTTGATTGTGGCGAATAGACCGAAAGTAAATGGTACAACATTAGAAGTAAAGTTTTGATGAACATGTGTAAGTCATGGTCTGTAGGATTTATCCTTCATTTTGTAAACAAGTCAACCGAAATGATTGCGAGAACAACATTCAGGAATTTCACAAGAACTTTATATTCAAGACCATCCATCTGTCAGGTCCTCCAATCGAGATCATACAGTAATGATGTCACTATAAACGGAACTCCAACACATGAGAATTTAAGGTCTGCATTTGCCGGGGAGGCAATGAAAGTGCAGAGATATAGATACTTCGCAATTAGAGCAGATTCAGAGGGTCAAGTAGAGATCGCCAATCTATTCAGAGCGGCAGCCAAAGTTGCTGAGGACCACAGCGCAGGACATTTGGACTTCTTGTTGGAGGTCAACGACCCAGCAACAGGTGAAGTTGCTTCGGATCTAGATGGAATGTTGGACAGTGCTTCCTTTGGAACCAAGCACGAAGGAGATCAAATGTATAACGAGTTTGCACAAACTGCTAGAAACGATGGATTTGAAGACATTGCCGAGTGGTTTGAAAAGCTTGCAGGAGCACAGGCAAAACTATCTAATAGATTTAATGGAGCAGTCCTTGAATAAAGTCGCAATAGACCATTCTATTCTAACTGAGCTATCTTGAACACTATTGTTAAAATGAATTGTGAATCCAACTACTTCCATCCTCATCCTGGAAAATACACATTTGATGGTTAAATTTTGATATTTAGTTACAACAGAAAATAACAGATGGATGACACAAGAGCAAGAGCGCTTTCTTTTGACAAGACAGTCATTAGAGTGAATGATAGCACAAGAAACTCACAACAGTATAAGCCCACTATTTATAGTGGTACTGCCGCACCAGCTTCGGACAAAGAAGAGTATCAGCCCATTCTGCAAAAAGTACAACAAATGAGACTCCAACGTTTATCTTTAGTCGTGCATTGTACTCTTATTATTTCTGTTGTTATTTTGATAATTTCCATCATCGCCGCTTCGATAGGAATTTCAACATTTGTATATACAATAGTATTCCCGTACCACAATTACAACATTGTTAAGCTCAATACTGATTCAGCATTCCCAATAGATGCTGGAGTTGCAGTAGCTTCAATAAGTGGCACTGTGAGAATGGGATCAGGTTTTAATTTTGTTTACCAAAGAGCATCACACAACAATGCGCCTTCATTTCCTCTTCAAGTACAACCAATATCATTTTATCCAAGAAGCCAAAGGTAAATTTATTATGCAGATGCTTTCTTGACATTTTTAGACTTGTTTTGATACATAACTCAGTGGGCGACGATAGGTTATTTGCAACATTAATTGACGATAACGTCGGCACAACCGTGAATTCTTCGCTTCACCTCAATCAAACACCAACAATCTATGACTCACAACCCCTGGGCGGAGGTCGATTCGTAACATTGTATTCTATAGAAACCGCCGACGAACTTCGCACAGTAACAAGCCTATACATTATGACAGGAACCACAATCGCAGAGTCCATTTACTTTGATAGTGACCCGTTCCGAGTCACCACAGAGACAAGAGATTTAATTTCAAGAAAAGGGTCGATCTACACCAAACTGTCTGTACTAGACGACAACAGGATTACGATCATGTATCACTATCAAGATGCTCAATGCATCATTCACTCTTTGGAATTTTCAAAATCAAACAGCACATGGACAATGGCAGATCCGCTTTCGTTAAAAGAATCCTGTAGAACAGGTAACATTTCACCTTTAGGAGAAAATCAGTTAGTGATCGCCACCGAAACAAGCGTGCGCGTATTACAATACACCAGTCGCGGAGTCGAGCCCCAACCACCAGCCTACTTTACTTGCAAACCATCTTACTTTACACATCAACCAACAGATGATGACGATTCGTTAATTTCAAAAATTGATGTCAAGGCCACTGCTGGAGATGGATTTTTATTATCTTGCACATGGCATAGATCTGCAGCTGCTCTATATGGTGTGGCTAAGCTCAGCGGAACTGCAGTCAAAATTACACTTGGTGGCTTTACGGAATTTGCAAATGATGTAACTGGTGATGTTAAATTGTCTGCTTCGTACGAAACATCCAACAACAAATACAGTGTATTTGCTACTTATCAATCGAATAAAGAATATCGCACCATTAGGTGTGCGACGATGGAGAGTCGCTCAAAATTGTTTGTTTCTTATTCTGTCCCTTACGATCACTTGACTTTTGTGCCATCATCCGGTGTTATGATTAATGGTACTGAGTTTAAACCCTGTGCTAATGTGATTGGAGTTGAGAGGTATGGAGTGATGTTTGTGTCCACACTTGTTCCTACGCCTGGTCAGTATGCAGTATTTGATATTGAGTTGGCTAGATGGAATGGTGGTGTTAAATGGGCCGGTGTAAGCATTTCTAGCGATAAGGATGGTTCTGCTATGATTGTTCAGAAGGGTATTGCTAGTGGTCACAGTGGTTTGGTGCCTGGTTCAGGTTATTATGCTGATGTCACTGGAGTTTTAACGTTAAGTAAGACTTCTACTTATGTTGGAATCGCACGATCTGAAACGGAGATTATGATCGATGATGACTTTGTCAAATAAATTTCTTAAAAAATGTATTTAAAGTGATTCTGATTAAAAGACGGTATTTTAGTAAATGGGTGTATTTTTTTTGAACGCAGATTTGTACAGATTTCTAATAAATTCTTTGAGCTAGATTTGTTGGGAGCACTCTCTGTGTGAGGAGGAGCTAAAATTATCACCAAAGCTGTGGAAAGAATCTAATGAATGTGAAACGTGAGTTACAAAATACTTCAACACTTAATTTTTGTAAATCATTATTGGTTGACGGTGTGATGTCTGATAAAGTCAAGGTTGGAATTGTTGGATTTGGAAACCTAGGTCAATTTTTAGTCGATCAGATATTGACCAATAAGCAAGTATCGAATAGATTTGAAATCTGTTTTATTTGGAATAGAACATCCGACAAGATAACAACATATTTTAAAGAAAATCCAAGTTTCAAGACAGAATGGATATTGGAAGATTTATCAAAAGCATGTACCCAATTTCCTTCGGTACAAATGATTGTTGAAGTTTGCCACCCTTCAATCATAGAGCAATATGGTGTTCAATTTTTATCGCACTGTGACTTATTTGTTGGATCACCAACAGCATTTGCAAATAATAAAGTAGAAAAAGATTTACGTGACTTGTGTAATCAATGTCTTCATGGATGTTACATTCCTAGTGGAGCACTGTGGGGTGCACAAGATATTGAGAAGATGGCCACCTTAAACTCATTGAAAGAACTAACCATCACCATGAAAAAGCATCCATCAAGCCTGAAGCTAGAGCCGCCATTGTCCGAAAAGCTTGTAAACTTTGAACAGTGGGATGACGACAAGGAATACGTGATTTATGAGGGACCCGTTCGTGAACTATGTCCACTTGCACCCAACAATGTAAACACAATGGCATGCGCTGCGTTGGCGGGACACAATCTTGGATTCGACAAAGTAAAAGCAAGGCTGGTGGCCGATAAGAGATTGGAAGCACATGTAATCGACATTGATGTTGTTGGTCCGGGTGGAGATTCGTGTTTTAGAGTGGTTACACAAAGAATAAACCCAGCAAAAGCTGGCGCCGTGACTGGCAATGCAACTTATAATTCTTTTTTGAGCAGTCTTTTACAAGCCTATGGTAGAGGTGGTGGATTTCATTTTTGTTAAAATAATTTATTCTTCTCTTCCTTGTATTTCGATTGTGTGAATGGAAATAAAATTATCCCACCCACTCAAAATTTTAATTTTAAGGAACTTTGATTTTGTATTCACATCGAAGGTTTCCCTTTGCATCTGTCCGTTATTCTCATCTATCTCCCTCTCAAGAACAGTATCGAACTGAATAGGCTGTGTTTTGACGGAAGTTTCTATACTAATCTTTTTTACTAGATTTTAGGCATTATACTGAATTAGTGGTCTCTTACTGTTCGTGCTCTTGATTGAAATCGAGCTTATAGAGAATGGTTCTCTTTCTTTTGCTTCGTCATCAGTTTTTTTTTTTACTTTTTTATCTTTGACAAAATGGAACATCAATTCTTGGGGAAACATACCAGTAGTCATCCAGAATGTTTCATCCTTGCTGTTCTTTTTAGTTTGTTGTTTAAGTTCGTAGCTAACCTGTCCAATACATTACTTGCAGGATGTTTGGGATCAGTAGAGGTCGTTAGTATTAGTTGAACATTTCCTTCGCTGACCAACTCCTCTGTCATTCTACGAATTAATTCGATGACCCTGGAAGTTGATGCCGCCTTTTCTCTTGTCAACCCTGATCATGAACCAACAAGTGAAGGTAGAGAGATTTTAATTAGATTTAGAAAAGTAATTTGATATTTTGACGAAAGTACTTAAGTACGTACACATTTAAAGTTGTGGTGTACATGAAAAATACTATTTATTAAACTGTCCAAATTCTTTCTTGCAATTTAATATCAAATTTTTGTTCCGTTCTTGATTATTACAACAATAGCTAATATAGTTGGCGTTTGTCTTGGCCTCACAGTATTTCGATTTAATTTGACGATAGTGGGTCCATCTTCTCTTAATTTGATAGAGAACTGAGTACGGCCGTACCGTTTGTAAATTGAGCGTTTATTGTACTAATGTAGAGGCGGCTGCTTGTTTACTTCATATTTGTTGTACAATATTGTAAGAAAATGTTGGCGTTTGTGTTTTCATACATTTTCTTCTTATACAAATATGTTTTGCATCTAATTACCGGCAGAACAGAGCTTGGGGATGTACTTACAGGTAAACATACAGAAATGATGAATAGAAAAGTTGGTGAGTTTGATTTAATTCTGTACCTTACAGTCTTCAGCCTCTCTTATAACTACTAATAAAGAATACTCGGGCTTGTGTGGAAAATCAAGAGATAAAAATACAAATGAAGTTGTGCACCACTTATCGCTGGACTTTGACAACCTCAGGGATGAGAACAAAGTGACTGATGTACTTAATGACGGTAAATTGACAACGTAAGTCTCTTTTTGTTTGGTTTCCAATAATGTGAAGACAACAATTGTCCAACTTGAGGCTAAGCATCCAACAACTGATAAATGTCAACTTCTCAATAAACACTCTCTCAAAATTAAGACAAGAAACATTTTCATATGAAAATGTGCAGCATGTAAAGCTATTGGATGAGGTGAGCGAATGATTCGAATTTATGTAACAAGCAATAGCAATGGAGACTATTAAAACCTGACGTTCATAGAGGTGAAAGAGTAACAGAAAAATGGCAAGAAGTTGGATACCAAGGAAAAGACCCAACAACAGATTTCAGAGGAATGGGTGTGCTTGCATTAAAGAATTTAGTGCACTTCGCGGACAACGAGACGAAGACTGCTCGGGACATTCTAGAAGAATCACATGATGTTGACCACTGGTATCCTTTCTCAGTGGCAGGAATAAACTTTACGTCTGAAATCTTTAATCTATTGGTGACGCACAAACTCGACCATTACTTTTATAAGGTAACTAGTGAATCAGAAGTGCTCGAATTGTTTAGTGGAATCTACACAAAAGTATTTAAACAATTTCATGAACAATGGAAGGAAGAGGGTTGCACGGTAATGCAATTCAATGAAAAAAAGAACAGCTTCTTCAGTCTATTCAAATAAAACAATGAACTTCTTCACCCTTACTTTGATGTACTCTTTATCACAAAACATATTATGTTTAAAATTCAGTGTTTTGGTGATTACCCTGAGCCTAACTACTGTTAAATAACATAATTTGCTTGAAGTACAACTTCCGATCTACAAAAATCCATCAAGATCGGGTTTTTATCTCCGGTAAATAGTGGATTGTGATAGGCCAAACCCCACAAGATCCGATCAACTTGAATTAATGCTACTCCATGGATTTGACAAAATAATAAAAATGAAGTTCATCGTTCTCGCACTGATCGCCCTGATCGCTTTTGCAGTCGCACAACACCAACACTGCATTGAACACAGCTTCACAGTCACCTCATTACTTCTTGTCCCCAGCAAGAGATATGATGATGAACACAACATTTACTTTGACGCCGACAACCAAAGACAACGTCTTGACGTACACGAGTTTGAGCCCGAAGAGAAGCACTTCACCATTATTGACAGATATGACCTCAAGAAGTCATTCCTCATCGATAGCGTCGCCAAGACTTGCACAGTTCACCCTCTATCAGGAGAATTAGAGCCATACTGCTTAAACGATAACGCAAAACACGTTGGCACATTATCTCTTGGTGGACAACTCAAGTGCGACATTTACACACAAGAAGCCTTTGGGTGAGTCATGATTTTTTTACATTTTTTTTGATCATATCATAGATTCGACACCCGTTATGTCCTAGCTTCACACTCCGATATCCCAATCAACATCTTCAGCAAGGGAGTTGCACACCACGACACCGCCGCAAGCATTCAAGAGTGGTACAACTATCAACACGGAATTAAGGACGCAAGCGTCTTCGATGTTCCCCCAGAATGCAACAAACAAAACGCACGCATGGTCAAGGCAGATTCAGAAGCAGCAAGAATCTTCAAGAAGGCCAACGTTATTAAGAGAGCATACATGAAGATGTAAACTTGATATAAAAATAATAATTCAACATGCAAGCATTTATTTGTAATACTTTAATTAAGCAGTCTTGAACGTTCCAAAATTAATTCTTGAAGCTCTTCTCCGTTGCTAATGTTGAATGCATCAACAGTGCTTGTTCTGAAGTCACCAAAATGACCGGAATTCCTTATATATAGATCGTGTAGTCCTAAAATACGCTGTATCCACGACTGTGTTAAAAGAACATCAGCCACTTGTGCTAAATTGATCTTGGTGATTTCCTAAAACAATTAGTTGAGATCAAAAAGTTTTGTACCTTCTTGTATAAGAAAAAGAAGAGCTGGGGATATATGACTTCAGATACAATCTCGTTTTCTGTGACATAAAGTTTTTTCTTCTTTAGGAAAAAGTACCCTCTGATTGTTGTTAGTTGTATCGAAGATGCAACATACATGGTTGTTGGGATAAGCAGAAATACTGTTATCAGTAGTGCAATGTTTGACACTACAAATGCTGGTAATAATTGTACCAAGGTCTGCGCAGATTCGAGTGGAACATTGACTTTCGAGTGCTCATATCGTGCCTCAACGAGTTTTGAGACATCTACCATCTTCTTATACGTTTTGTTGTTCATGTTTCAGTTTTTATATTTTTAATAATAATGATTCTAATTATAACTATTTCCCGCACGGAAATTTACTAAATTACTTTTTATTTAAACTTTGACTTCAAAGTCCACGTAGACCTCTCCTTATTAAAACGAAGCAATTTGTTTCAGCATTTCTCTAAACAAGATAACATCCTCTCCCTTGACTGTGTCACGGAAATTGTTTGTGATAGCAGAAGTAGGTATCTCTCCACCACTCCTTCTTATAAAGTCTCTTATGCTATTCATCATATTACTCTTCACCTTGTCCTTATCGTTCATAGGAGCAGCATCAACGCGGGCAACTTCGCTTACTTGTTGTGTGTGAGATTTGCTCTTTTCCCTCATCTTTTGCAACAATGAACTCGATGCAGTAGCGGCAACTGGTCGCGTTCCCCCCAGTGCAATCAACTCTGGTGGTTTAGAAGAAGGATTTACAGGCGCGCTGTTACTGCTGGTATTACCGAATCGACGTGGTTCATTCTTACCAGCCTCTCCATTCTTACCTGTCCAAGTAGGTGTTCCAAGCTTTGAGTTTCTCCTCAAGAATTCTTCGCTCTTCTTTAACTCCTCTGCAGCTTTTTTGGCAGCTAATTGAGCTTCCCTCTCAACAATTGATTTCTCCATCACTGATGCCTGACTACCGAATACAGCATCATGATCAAATGCAGTTTTCAACCCGCTGGTGCTGTTGAATAGCTTTTTTAACAGCATGGTTTCGCATTTCTCACTTTGCTCATCATCATCGTTTTGTTGCTTGTGCTCCTCCACCCTGTAAAGTTCGCGCTGTTTAGGTGCTTCTTGCACTACTGCAGGTGTGGGTACAGGTGCAGGTGTAGGTGCAGGTGTGGGTGCAGCATCTGAACCACTTGGTTTCGATTTCTTCTTGAACCTCACATGCGTAGTGGCATCATCAGCACCAGCAGAGCTCTGCGACATTTCATTATCAAATGCAGCAAACAAATGACCAGTCTCCGTCGTCTTGTGCAACTTTGACACCTTCTTCTTCTTTCCCTCATTTTCTTCATTAATGATGGTCCTTCGCAGGTCGTTATACTCTGCACCAAGCTTAAACAACTCATACAATTCATTGCTCTTGAAGAATCTACGCTGACGTGGATCCTTTAAAATCTTATTGCTCAAGAATTGCTTAAAGATTTGTCGATGGTACATTTTTTCCTCAATGGTACCACTGGTCATCAACCGATAAACGGTGACTTGTTTTTTTTGACCCAACCTCCAAGCTCTCTCTAATGCTTGTAGATCGGTGGACGGATTCCAATCAGGGTCATATAAAATGACTCGATCAGCACCCGTTAGATTGATACCTATTCCACCCACCTTTGTTGTCAACAAGAACAAAAAGTAGCTATCATCGTTGTTGAACGTATCAATTTGTGCACTTCTGGTCTTCACAGGAGTTGTGCCATCCATTCTCATGTACTTGTATTGCTTCGAGATGACAAATCTCTCCAATATATCCAACATTTGTCTTGATTGACTGAATAACAAGACCCTGTGACTTTGTTTCTTCCACATGGGAAGTAACTGCTCCACCACTTGTAACTTTCCACTTCGAAAAGTGGCACCCAAGTCTTCTGGTTCGTCCTCCGTATCAATCAAGAGCAAATCTGGATGGTTACACAGTTGGCGAAGGATGGTGACTGCTTTAAACATTGCCCCTTTGCCCCTGGCTATTCTGCTCACTTCGTTATTTTTTAAAAAGTTATGATAGGCATGAACTTGAATGTCCGTTAATCTACAAAACAATACTTGCTCTCTCTTTTTGGGTAGTTGATGTTGCACGTCTTTTTTCAATCTTCGAAGTAGGTACGGCGATATTAGGTCCCTCAACATGCACGCACATTTATAAGCCGTTTGTACTTGATATGGCGATGCATTGTTGTAACCACCGTGCGAAATGGGTATGGCGAACTGATTTTGAAATACTGGTAATGTCTATTGTGTGCATTATTAATGCGTGTGTGTGATGGGTTGAACGACTTACTCCTAATTTACCCGGGAATACAAAATCAAACAGGGACCATAATTCTTTCAAATTATTCTGAATGGGAGTGCCCGATAGAATGATGCGATGAGGTGTTTCGAATCGTTTGACCGCGATGGTCGCCTCTGCGTCGGGATTTCTGATGCGGTGACCCTCGTCCAATATAATATACCCCCATTCCCTATCGATAAGAATGTCCTGGTTGATTCTCATTCCCTCATAAGTAGTAATCAATATTCCACCTGTCACGCGTTATTAGAAACAAAAAGATAGGAACCATACCAGTGTTATTGGCCATGTCAGCAATGAAGGCCTCCTTCTCCTTTTGTTCTCCGCTACCACTACCGTGTAGAATGGCCACCCTGAATGATGGCCACCAATCGTGAAATTCTCTGACCCATTGTTTCATGATGGTCGCGGGGGTGATGATTAGAGACGGTTTGAATTCTCCTACATTGTCCAAAGAGCTCAAGAATGACACGACTTGAATGGTTTTGCCCAAACCCATTTCATCTCCAATCACTCCACCAACACCTTGCTTATGTAGTTCCCATAGCCATCGGATGCCTGTTTTTTGATAATCAAACAATTGATCGTAAATGTTTTTTGGTGTCTTGAAACCAAGTGTGACTTCGGTTTGTTCTTGGTTGACTGAGATGTAATCTCTTGTGAGTTTTGCGAGATCGTCATCTTGTGTGAATGTTACCTCTCTGGACTCTAAAAATTGTTGTAAGCGTTTTACGTATTTGATCTCGTCTCCGTCGTCAAATGTCTCTTCGTTACTTTTTGCTTCGACATTTGGCGTCTTTTTCTTCTTTTTCTTCTTTTTTGTGCCATTGTCGTCGCCTTCTTCTTCTTCGTCATAAATCTCGTCACTTGCTTCGTCTTGATGGTATTGGTCCTTGTCCTCAAACTCATTTACATATTCGTCATCGTCGTCATCATTCTTGCTAGTTTTTTGTTTCTTCTTTGGTGTTTGGTCGGAAGCTTTTCTTCTTCTCTTTTTAGTTTGGTCGTTGGGTTCGTCTGAGATTGTAACGTCAGATTCGTCACTCTTCTCTTCATTATTAGTTTTATCGAACGGCGTGATAACACCGGTGCGTATCAGTCTGTCTCTTTCTGATGTCGAATTATCTAGTGATAATGCTTTCCTTCCCTTCTCAATCATCTTTTTGTTCTTCATGGTTTCCAAGATGGTCTTTTCCTTGTTTTGCAGCTCTTTTAGTTTCTTCCTCTTTTTTGGTACCAATCCTTTGTGATCAAACATTTCATCGGTGATTTTAAGGAACTATAATGTGAGTGTGAATAAACTTCATCTACTCACATGTTCAACTTCCTTAATCTCTTTCCTAATACGTTCCAACAATTCATTGTCCTTCTTTTTCGCTTGCTTGTCCACCTCTTCAAGGGCTTTATCAGCCTGTTCGATAACATTTCTTTCCACGTCTTCAAGATTAAATGCACTAACTCCAAGTTCAGCCAAGTTTCTTGCAGCAATTTCGTCGTCATTTTGTTCACTTAACGCTTCCACCAAGGGCACTTCAGTAATGTGAGACTTATCAAAATCCGCAACACTAGTAGTATCTACGGCGTCCTCGTCGCTCATGTTCTCGTCCAGCGACACATCTGAACCTGCGTCTTCAATTGAAGAATCCATGTGTGTTCAACACGGATATTTTTTAATTAAATATAGTTCTATAGAATTTAATTTCAACAACACACTAGAACTTTCAAACAACCAACATTTTATTTATACCATTTTATATTTTGGTAGTCTTTAAAGTACCCACCTTTCGAATACTTACCCAAATTGACCCCATCAAACACAGGATCCAATATTCTACTAGCAGCATCAACTTCATCCAAAGGTGGTTCAAATCCTCTCTCCCTCACAGCGCTAATGCTCTGATAAGTGCACTGAAGAGATACCCACCCCGGGTCAACTGTGCTAATAAAGATATTACTTTCCGCCAAAACATGCTTCAAAGTCTCTCCCAACATGTTGAGCGCACTCTTGGCCATGTTCGTGTGATGATGTTTTCCGCGAAGACTTTTATAATTGCTCGCAAAGGATCCTTCGTTGCTGCTCACGTTTATAATGTACTTATCCTTAAATTCTGATCTCTCCATCAACGGTACTAACTTGGTGATAAGCACGCTGGGTGCCACCGTGTTAATGATTGAAACTTCTGCCATTTCGACAGAGGTTAATTGGCTCATGGGTTGACCCCAAGTATTAGAGCTGCGGTCATCTAATGGATCACCAACATCGTCAACTTTATTTGGGGGAAAGTATTCTCTTAGAGATGGATCCGTATCAGAGTCGATTCTCGGAATTACGCTCAGCATACAAGCAGGCACCACCTCCAATCCATTCGCAATGACTTGCACTCCCGAACGATCTTGAATGGACATGGTATGGGTGTCATATTTCTTTTCGTACACCAGAGCGGGGTTGGTTCCAGCGTTGCTTAGTTCAAACTTGACCAGTGGTTCGTAGAATATTGGTGGTTTCCTAATGGTTTGTGCAGCATTGTTGATTAGAATGTCCACTGTAGTGTATTTTTGTCTAACGAATTCGACAAAGTCATCAATGGATTGTAGGTCTCTTAAATCCAACCCATATAGTACGAGACGATCGCTGAACGATTCGTAATCTGGTTCCATCTTGAATCTTTTTACTGCATTGTGTGGGAATCTAGTGGTGACGATTACAGTGCTGTTACATCCTATAATGAATGTGAGCGGATGATGAGTGTGAGTGCTTACTTAGTAGACGAAGAGCGGTTTGATAACCAATGCGGATTCTACCTCCGGTCACAATGCTTACTCTGCCACTAAGATCAGCAGTAACTGTGCGCTTCGAGAAATTCAAGGCTGCGCAGGGTGGACAAAGCCTGTCATAAAAATCGTGCTTTTGATCGTATTCCATTTTGCAAACGTAGCAATCGCGTGTTACCGGAAGTACGCTATCTAAATTGTGGCTGGAAGTAATTTGTTGATAGGCTGTATTTAGGTTGATGTCGTCATCGGAAGCACTCTCATCATCTGATTCGTCCTGGATTGCATCTAAAATGATGGACTTTAATGTTAGTTTCGCAGTTAAAATTTTAATGTACCCCAAGTCGTCTTATGCTTTGTGAACGTTCTTTTTTTATGCCAGAATTTCTATCCAAAGACTAACAAGGTTAGTGTTACTACTACAGGACACAACAAACCTTTTGGTGCCGTGCTTTATTCTCTTCGTGTCTTGCAATGGATAGCCTTCCACAAGCTTTGAAATCGAAGGAGTCCGATATTATTGCCTTCATGACCTGAATCAATCCATGGTATTCATACGAGTTCCAATCGGTTTGACTGTTTTTCAGCCTTGATAAAAAGTCAGTGCAATCAATTATTTCTTGATGTAAGCTTTTTTCGGGGACTGTTTGGGGTTTTATTCCTTTTGTCTCTTCTAGAGCGTTATGAAGCTCTTTTTCAAGAGTTGCATTCTTTTCTACCTCAAATCTCAGAGACGCTTGGAGAGCTGATATCTTGATCCTCAACGAGTTCTCACTCATACAATGTACGCTTGGTTCTGAATTTGAAATGCGTTTATGAAATACCGTCAACCTTTAAATGTTCTCGCTTGTTCGTTCGTTTGGCGCCATTATTTGGTGGTTGGTAAACTATTTTCCCGTTTTTTGAAATTTAGAGGGCACACTTAACATGTCATTCGTGGAGTTTGATGATATATTGAGCCCACCAACCACTCCTAATGATACCCCTATCCAAGGGCGGAAAAGCAGGACTCCAAACACATTACGACGTTCCATTGGACGAAAAAGTGCAGTACCTGAAGATTTGTTCGACTTTGAGGAAGAAAACGACGATCAAAGGGAGAAGGAAATAAATAGAAAGAGGAGAGAGACTGACAAACGCAGAAAAAGCTTCCACACAGGTCAAGACAATTTTATCAGTGTTAGTGAGGCAGCTACAATAAGAGGGAGGCCAAGTGCGGCAAGGCTTGATGATGCAGAATTACAAAATTTGTTTCAGAACTGTTTGAAATTATCCACAGAGAATAAAATTACAACCAAGAATACATGGAAGTTGAATTTAATCGACTACTTAACCCAAGTCATTGGAACGACAATGACAACGGGGGCCGATGATGACCAAGTTAGTAACTTCCAACGTGCCAGCTGTACTATTGATGCTAGTGTAAAAATCTATGCTAGTCGTGTGGACTCTGTACATAGCGAAACATTCAAAGTACTTACTGGTCTATCTCGTGCTGATGCACAAACGCAAGGAGAAGAGGATGTAGAGGAGGACGACCAACAAACTGAGGAGGGAGAAGGTGCCCCTAAACAAAAGACAAGAAAAGTAAAAGTCGGTGCAAATACATTAGAGAAGGACATTACACAATTGAACGTGAAAAAGTTCGAGTTTGCACATGCCATCGAACCTTTATACCACAATAACAGTGGAGGTGGACACCACGATGTAGGAAGTGCTCGATCTTTGTTACTCAATAATTTGGAAATTGGAGAGCATTGTGACCTCATTCTTGATGCAGCAAGATATTCATGTGTGTACGAACCAGGACAATCACAAACCATCCTACCTCGGCAAGTCGAAGACAAACCAAAAGAAGATAACATGGAGGTCGAAGATATTGACACTGCCATTCTAGGCAAGCTAGATGATGTACTGACTCAAGACATTCAACCCGAACTTTTAAATCAGATCGAAGAATCACATCAAGAAACACAAAAGAGGCTGTCGCTGCTGAACGAAGACACACAAAAGAGATTATCACTTTTGAATGAAAACATGGAAGTGGACCAGGAACCCTTGGAGATGGGCGGTGGAGGATTCGACGCCGCAGATGACGACGACGACGACGACAATCAAGATGGTTTGTTCGACACTGACTTTGGTGGCGTTGAGAACGACATTCTCCCACCGCTCGATGAAAATGAAATCGAAACCCTCACCGAGAATGAAGCAATGGGAAATCGTGCGCGTAATTCAGATCAAGGAGTGGCCGCTGCTGCTGGAGATCAAGACGACGAAGAAATCACAACCAACAACAATTCGGAATATTCGTATTATGATGTAAATAAACACTCTGGACGTAACGAATGGGCAGGCATAGACCATTGGAAGGCAAGCAAATCAGCCAGCGTAAGAGCGGCCAACCAAACAACAAAAAAAAAGAAATCGAAGGAAGTGTTCAAGTTGAACTTTAAAAAGGCACTGGAACACATTGATTGGGACAATGAAGACTTTCCCTCCGAATCAAAGAAGAAGAACATTACTGCAAATACCTTGAGCGACAAAACCATCAAGACGCACAGTGCAAAGAAGGATTCTTACCTCCTGCCCGATGACGTGGGTTACGATTTACATGCGCTGTTACGCACTTATCATGTTCAAGGCTCAAGGGTCACGAACAGCAGCACAACGACGACCACGACGAGCAAAAACAAGGCAGCCGCACCGCCGTTGGACGAATCTGGTAGGTACTTCCAGGATGTACCCGTGTTGGACGAACCGCCCGTTCCTGAAGGCAATCAAGACGACTTTGGTGGTGGAGGATTCGACGATGACGATGATGATGATTTTGGAGGTGGAGATGCCTTGCCTGATTTCAACTCCATGGATGCGGAACAACCCGTAGAGATTGACTTTAATAAAATATCTGATGAGGACAGCAACAAGATTGGAGATGTGGTGTTGATTGAGGCCCCAAGAAAAGTTGAAAAGCTACAAATACAATATGCAACGACCAGCACCAAGGTGGACGTGAAGGGACTCAAGGAGCACTTATGGAAAAGGATTAGCGGCGTTAGAGAGGGCCAGAAGATGACCTTTTCGAGCGTGGTTCAGGAAATGAGGCGGGAGCAAGAATCAGAATTTTCAAAAGTTTCCATTGCCTTCTATTTTATCTGCTTGTTACATTTGGCGAACGAGAAGAATTTGGCCATGCAGCCTCAAAGTGATTTATCTGACTTTGTAATTGGTGTCAACACTGATTAAATTGTATTCTTATTTTTGTATTTTGTGGACAACTGAAAATCGGATATGAACAATGTTCTTTTCTTCCACGGTGTTAGATGATGTAGAACCTCAAAACGAAAGCGTAGAAGATGATAGCGACGACGATCAAGTCGACAATGAACAAGATGATGAAGATGAGGTCGACAATGATGAGCAAGCAGAACAGGAAGAGGAACCAGAAGAGGATGTTGATGAATATTTGCAACAATTTACTCCAATAGAGAGGACACATTTATTCATTTGGAACATTTATAACATTATAAGAAACATTGACATTATTAAGCAGTGGAAAGGAAAAAAAAGTACATTACCAAGCATTCAAGGAGGATTAATTACACAACCAAACAACACTCTTGTTTTATACAATAAAAACCCACTTTAATCACAACGAAAGAGCCTCACGACATAACTCTTCTTGTTCGGAATCATGAATGTACTTGAATCCAGTAGCAGGACTTGCCGCTTGCTTTCTTGCGAATACTTGAACCTCCTTTCTTGCACCCTGAGCGTTCAACTTTTTCAAAACCGTCCTGGCTCTAAAGTAAAAGTAAGCTGCTGCACCATAGTTGCGTGGCTCTTCTTGACACCACGACACCAAAGCATTAGGATACTTTTGCATTTGCTCCTCGACCAAGTCGAAGGGGAATGGTGCAATTTGTTCCACTCTCACAATGGCAACATTCTTAATGTTATTCTCGCGACGGTGCTTCCACAAATCATAATAAACCTTTCCGGTACAAAATACGATGCGCTTGATTTGATCTCCGCTCAACAACCAATCCTTCTCATCCTTTTGATTCTCTCCGATCAATCTCTTGAATCTAGATCCTCTCTCCATGTCCTTCAATGGCGACACTGCCAATTTAAATTCTTGGCCATCAATCTTGACCTTTTGTGTCCTCAACAAACTCTTTGGCGTAAAGATCACCAAGGGCTTGCGGAAACTACGGTGCAATTGTCTACGAAGCACGTGGAAGTAATTAGCAGGAGTGCTGCAGTTCACAATCTGCCAATTGTTCATTTGAATTTGTCTCCTCTTGTCTCTGGCCATCTCGGGTATCACGTCCGGCTTCTCGTCGTTCAACTGCAGGAATCTCTCCATCCTTGCATTGCTGTGCTCTGGTCCCTGTCCTTCGTAACCATGTGGCAACAACATGACCAAACCACTGCTCCTCAACCACTTTTGTTCTGCGCTGGCCAAGTATTGATCGATAATGATTTGTGCACCGTTTGCAAAATCGCCGAATTGTGCCTCCCAAATCACAAGGGCATTGGGTGATTCGTAGGAATATCCCAGTTCGAATCCGAGCACTCCGTACTCGCTCAAATGTGAATTGCTGACGTGGAATTCCGCTTGATGATTGTTCAAGTGTTGCAGCGGAATGTATTTTTGTTCTGATTCTTGATCCACCAACACGCTGTGTCTGTGACTGAATGTTCCTCTCTCCACATCCTGACCGCTCAATCTAACGTGGAATTTCTCGTCCAACAAGGATGCGAATGCCAATTGTTCGGCACATCCCCAATCTACCTCTCCGTCTTGCGTCACCATGATGCGTCTCTGATCCATCACCCTCTTGACTCCGGAGTGAATGTTCAATGTGTCTGGGTATTGGCTGATTCCCATTCCCAATTCGACCAACTTGTCGTGAGGTAATCCGGTGTCACGAATGGGAGACAATTCGCGAGCGTCAATCATGTCGATCCATGGTTGTTCCTTCTTGCTCCACTCTCTGTTCATGATTTTTAAAATCTCCAACGAATCTCCGGTGGCATCTTCCTTTCCTTCTTTATTTCCCTTGGACACGTTCTTGCTCTTGGCGAACGCTTCCTCGAATACCTTCTTGATGGCATCTAGCGATTGATCGGCATCGCTCTTGCTCTCGAACACGCCCTCCTTGATCAACTGCTCGGTGTACAATTGAAGGGTTGGATTGTGAGTGGCGATCTTTTTGTACATTTGTGGTTGGGTGAAGCTTGGATTCTCCAATTCGTTGTGACCTCTGCGACGATAACAAATAATGTCCACCACCACGTCCTTCTTGAACTTTTGACGATACTCGCTTGCTAATTGACACACGAACACCACTGCCTCTGGATCATCTCCATTCACGTGGAAGATTGGAGCGCTAATGTACTTGGCTACGTCGGTGGTGTAGGGAGAGGATCTACTTTGTCTTGGATTGGTGGTGAATCCGATTTGATTGTTGATGATGATGTGAATGGTGCCGCCGGTGGTGTAATCGTGTAGATCGCTGAATCCAAACGTTTCGTAGACGATACCTTGTCCAGCGAATGCAGCATCACCGTGGATCAGGATGGACATGTTCTTGTCTTTGGTGGTATCCTTTCCGTAGAATTGCTTGGCGCGTACTTTACCAATCACCACCGGGTTGACCGTCTCGAGATGGGATGGATTGGGGAGCAGGGATAGCTCCACCTTCTTTCCTGTTGGTAATTCTCTGGTGGTGAACATTCCGAGATGGTACTTGACGTCTCCGCTACCTTGCTCTCCAATGTCCAATCCTCCACCGAATTCTGCGAATATCAACTCCAGTGGTTTACGTAGCACGTTGGATAATACGTTGAGACGACCTCTGTGTGCTAGACCGATGACGAAGGCATCGACGCCGACGTGGGCGCTTCTGTCGATGAGCGCCTTTAGACCTGGGATCATGCTCTCGCATCCTTCCAGACCGAATCTCTTTGCTTGTGGAAACTTGTTGGATAGTGTCGTTTCGAACATGTCAGAGTATGCAAGTCTCCTCCATACTTGTTTCTTCTCCTCGTTGGAGTACTTGGGTGGCTCTCTTGTTTCTAGTTTCTTTCTGATCCAATTCACGTGATCAGCATTCGACATGTACATGTATTCAACACCAATGCTACCACAGTAGGTGCGTTGTAGGCATGAGATTAATTCTCTGATTGAGAACGGTTTGGGTTGATCGGGGCTCAAGAATCCTTCAATCAAGTCCACACCAAAATCAATGTCAGTTCTGTCCAAGTCTTGTTCGGAAAAGTTGTAATTCTTAATGTCAAGTTCAGGGTGAGTGTCCTGTGATAGACCAGCTGGACCGAGTTTTAAAGGGTCCAAGTCTGCCAAGTGATGTCCGGACACCTTTTAATGGTTACATACATGTTTAATAGTTGACTTTACCTGGAAAGCCCTGCACATGGCGGTGACGCGAGCTGCTAGATTGGTCTCAGATGCAGCCAAAGATTCATGGTCGACTGTGGTGAATGAAGTAAAGCTACTCTTGTTTACTTTGATTGTGTTATTAAGGACATTTGATTTAATGTTGGTTATTCTGTTCATCGCAGATGTTGTACGACGCATACCACGGATAGCCATGCGGCTGGACCGCATGATAGACCCTCGGAGCATTGTTTGAATTATTGCGACGAATTTCTCCAAGATTTGAGTTGACTTGATTACAATAATTTATAACGTTACCATCAATCTCAAGAACAAAATTGAAACATTGAAATGTTCACTAAAATTAAATCACAACAAGACAAACACAAGCACAACCAAGTAAATGCCAAACGTAACAAAATTAAAATTTATTCTCGTTTGTAAAAATGTTTCATTTTGGTGGATTCTCTAATTCCTCCGTCTTCTTCTTCCTAAAGGTATTGATGATGGAGGAAGCACTATTCTTTGATCCTCTCAATGCAGTTTTTGTTCCCAATCTCAATCCACCCTTGGTACTTCCATCTCTCCTCATCGCCTGTCTGAATCCCTTGGTAACTTCTCTAACCAAACCAACTGGATTACCAATCACATCCAACGATCCCAATATCTTGTACATTTCACCCAATAATTGTCTAGTGTAGTGATCGCTCATCTGATCGAACAACGTCTCCGTGCTAATCCTGTCCCTCTCAAATGCACTCAAGTTTACAGGTGCAGTATCGATGGTGGCTCTGACTCTAGTCAACGCTCTTATGAATATATTTCTGGGAATCAAACCACCTGGCGTTGGTTTCTTATCGAATCTCACAGTGATCCATGACTTGACGGGATCAATGCGTAATTCATCGAATACATAAGTATTATTGGGCTTCTTTTCTTGTTCCTTCTCCAAAGACTTTTGATTTGCAATGGGGTCAACGCCCATGAGAGATGTACCCTCTCTAATTACTTTATCTTGATCAAGTGGAATGGATGAGTAGATTGAATCATAAACACTAGATAAGTACTCCATCAATGAAGTATCAATGCTGGTGTAGAATGGCAATAGAGATAACGTAAAGTAAGGGATTACGTTCTGATTGCAACTCTTACGCGCGTGCAGGGACATGAGCGCTTGTTTTCTGCGTCTTTTGCAATAGAATAATCTCTTAAAGGCAGTATCTGGTACCTTGTTCAATATGCTAATACCGCCCAATGACATGTCCAAGTATTGGTATCCCTGCGTGCTCTTGTAATCAAATATCGCTTCGACAAAAGAGAATCGTAGTGCTTCGAATTGCTTCTTGTCATCTACGAGCGATACGACTAACTTGGGTAAAGTTGCTGATATGCCCATCATGTAATGTTCGTCATCATCCAATGGTTCTGTTTGAGTAGGAACATTATCTGTAGATTCTTGTGGCGGTGGTTGCGGGTGATTCATAGAAGGATCCAAATCCTTGATGGTAACCCTTCTTGTGCCTTCTTGTAATGATTCGACAATGACGAGTGCCATGGATCCGCTTGGCAGTGGCATTTCGTATTGTATGGATGGTTGTTCCTTGTGACTATCATCATCATGATGATCGTCGTCGTATTCATCGTCATCATCATTAGTAATTTCATCTACGTCGCTATGTTCTTGATGGATTTGAGGAGGTGGCGATCCCTTGTGCTGCTCTACATGGGGTGCAATAGGCGAAGTGATCACTACGGGTAGTCCATATATGTGATGTACCTCTCCAAGTTTATTATTTGTACTGGCCATTACGATAGCTCCAATCTCCAAACTATCCGAACCACTCTCATCATCCCATCCATACTCCATTTCAGAATCTCTACCACATACCCATGTTCTATCTTGTTTGACTTGTCGTAAACGAACATCAACATTTAACATTTCGTTACAAATCACGAATGGAGCTACACCTTTGGCATCGCTAAGAGTCATGATGATGCTACCTTTGTATCTCTTTGCACTCAACAATACTTGTCTATGACCCACTCCATCGCTCACCTTATGCAATCGATCGCCCATGTTATCCAACAATGCACTTCCAACGCTCGTCCACACCGTATTATCGCTTGAATCAATCAAGCTAATGGTAACACGAGCAGAATCTTGATTCAAGTGTTCATGATAATAATCCATCATTTCATCATATTTGATTTGATAAGTTTGATTGATGATGACATGATTACTCCACGTAATTTGATTCTTGATCACGTAGCGCGCGCTCAACGTCACGATGGTTGTTTTTTGATCAAAGGGCACATTGGCTCTCTCCACATACACACCAACATCATAGCGACGTGGTGGATTGGATTGTGTGCACGTTACATACTCTGGATAATCATTCTCGTCGATAGAAAAGATTTCGCTCTGAGAAGAATCATTCAATTTGATGCTAATCTTATTGACTAGATCTGTTTGGTAAGGAATCACTCTATAATGGTTCATTGTGGTTTCGAATGATTCTACATCATATACAAGAGTACATTCTTGGAACGAATCAACAGGTAATGGTTGTTGTTGATTATGATTGAATGCTACGCGATGTGATTTCAAATGTAAGCGAGGATGTTTGTGAATGGATTGTCCAATGGATAATTGTTGATGCGTGTGATCAGCGATCCATAATGGACTATAAATGACTGCAGTTCTCGCGCTATCATCACAACTCTCATAATCAATTTTCAAATTCACAATCGATAATGTTTGATCGCCATCATCCATGCTCTTCATTTGTATACAATCATGTTCTATCGCATTCATTTGACTCGATCGAATCATGACTGGTTTCAACAGAGCGTATGGAATGCGATTCATGGAATGAACCACCATGTATAAATCTTGATGTGGATCAAAATCATAAACATCAACTTGTTCGCCTGGTGTAAGAGTGATTGGAATGGTGTTAAGCAATTGATTGGATTGAATCAATGAGTATTCTATGCAACAATACAACAAGTTCTTGAGACGTAATGGAGATTTGATCATGAATTGAATGGTATCTAATGAAGTGGATTTGCAATCGATATGGATGGCATAAGGAGGAATAGATCCATACATGACTGCATGGGGACGTAATAATGATAATGGTTCATCATGAGTGTATTCATATCCTTGTTTGTTGATTTTCATTCGTAAATTACCGTTCACGAATGGAATGGGCACACCCAGCGTACCATTGGGTACTAGATTCGAATCTAATTGTATTTGATCAAAGAGTTGAATCGTTAGTTTTTGATTGGTGCGATTGATGATTTTATAACAAGATCGTATGCACGTTAATATGCGACCAGTGTTGATGAATGTTTCAATCACAATGGATTGATCGTTCGCGAATGGTAAATTGATGGTTGATGGAGTATTTGGATCGTATGTAATGGTTTGGCTCGTTAATAAATCATTAGACGTGATGGTCAATTCGATACATTTTGTTCTGTCGATTGGATATTCTTCATTCGAAGGTAATTCAACACTACCGTTCACCACCACACGCAGTCCACTGTCATTCCTAATTGCGTTTCTGGTCTGCACCACATCTGCTCTCACATCATCCAACAAGTCATTTTGAATGGCATAGAATCCTCTGAGTAATTCCTGTACGCCACTTCTTGATAAAATAATGCTTGTGACTTGATCATCATGTTCATCTACATTGATTTTATAATCTTGAGAATGAGGCAATATGACATGATCAGATTCCTTTGCAAAATAAGAATCACGAATGGATTCCACTCGAATCAAATCATATACCGGTAACATTGTACTGGTGAGATGAATACGATACGGTAATAACACTGGAGACCACTCTGCATTCATGGCCCTGAAGGAATCAATACTAACCACACATGATGCTTTGGAGTGAATTTGCCATGCTGAATATTTACTCACGTCCAATTCATCCACCTCGTTGAATTTTCTAACCGTAAAGTTAGTGTCCTTGGATGACAACTCGCTAATGGTTAATCTAGCAAATCGTTGCGTGAATCCAGATGTATCGTCAATCATTAATAATTGTAAATGAGGAATAGAAAATGTGGCGTGGTAGTTGGTAATCAATTGCTCCTTTTCCTTTCCATTCCTAATCTTTTCTTGTTTTTCTAATCTACGTTTATGTTTTGCTTTTTGGAATTCAGTAGAGAATGGAGTGGACAATCCATTGGTTGATTGTCGATGCGAAATGGGTTTGGCACCCATGGATGATGGCGTGGTGTTATCACATGATTGATCCAGTTCTTCTTGTGTGGTGGGTTGTTTACCCATTACTCCACAAGCAGTCAATAACCCACGAATCATTTTTATATCTTGTGGTGACATTTTCAAAATGATGCGATCTTGTGTATGTAGAGTGAACTCTCTATCTAATTCAAGTGCCTGTAGTTCGTGTGCACTTGTGGTCATTTGTACGAATAGACTGAACGGTCGAATGATGTGGGTATTGTCTTGGCCTTGTATGTTGAATTCGTTTAGATTGAAAACATATTCTTCTGTTCCGTCCTCTTGTGTGGATATGGTTGCTTGTGCGCTAATGTCGATAATCATATTCCTACGAGGTGTGACTTGTGGTACGCCTGATTGGAGTAACAGAGTGTGATGACCAAAGTGGAACACTGAATGAATGCACATTGGTTTGAGGGCAGTTCCTTGCTCTTCTTGTCTCTTTTCATCTTGATGATTCATTTCTTCCTTGTTCTTTTCTTCTTGTTTGGCCTTGTTGTCTTCGTCTTGCCACTTTTTGACCATTTCGTTCAATTCGAGTGCCTTGAGGAGTGATTGTCTCAATTGGTATTGTTTGACGTTCACTTCATTTTTGTTCTGATGATGAGTACCATCCACCAATCTCATCTTGACTCTACTACGTTGTTGTTGGTCGCGTTGAATCTGAATGGCTTCTCTTAAATCACCGTCATAACGGAACGTAATGTTATGGAATTCGCATATGGTTTGTGAATCAATGATTATTGAATTGGGTTGGCTTATGTTCACAACCTTACCATGACCATCCACCTTAACCTTTTCTCCAGAAATGTACAACTTTTGATCGCCCAAATCAACATCTCTGTACAATTTAATATCGTGATCAACATGTATGTCGCCATCGGTATCAAAATCATCATGTTCTGGTACACAACGAGATGGTTCTGTGCCCATGGTTGCAAACTTTCGCAACTTGTATAATAATGGTTCATCGATCGAAATGTCCATATCAGCAATGGTGAATTTTATTTCTGCTTCGTTTTGTTTAATTTCGAAATGAGTGCTGATGAATGGTTTTCCACGGGTGCATAAAATCTTTCCACGAGAATCGTCGGTGGTGGAAATGTACTTGATCTCAGCATTCACGATGGTCTGACTCACGATTCTACCCGCTGTTTCCATATCTTGTGAGTGGTGTACGTGTCGATTTTGATCCGTTTCAATGCTGATTGCATCTTGTTTCAAATCGATATGGATGCCATCTAGATAAAAATCAAAAGTGATCTTTTGTGATTGTTCGTGAACCAGTTGGAATTGGAATTTTGGCATATTTAAGTGGACTCTGATGGCCATGATACGACTTGAATGTTCTGTTTTACAATTATCGACCTGTACCATCATGAGGCAGCTAGCACCTACTTGTTCATAATCCTTTTTGGCCATGAGTTGCTCTGGCGATGTGAATGCCCATCCAGTGGTGGCCCAATTTCTAGATAGATTGGCACATTTGCTGACTGATTGCAAGAACATGGTGGATCCGTGTTCCAAATGATAGGCACTCTTTCTAATTTCTTCTACGCTCTGTAATTCTTTAAGGCGTTGTTTTTCTTCCATGGTGTCGCTCAACTTTTCGACTTCTAATCCATCGAATTCATCGACCAGCGCGATGTTATGATAATAACTACTGATGGCCACTTGATATTGACGTTCGCTCAATTTAAAACGACACTGTGGAAGTGTGAGATCCACTTCCAATCGACCACTGCTCACATCCTGTGGATCAAATTCTTTATTATGTAATTTCAAAAAGCCCTCCAATTCCTTGATGGTTAGCTTTTCTCCAGTGCGTTTGACATCGCGAATGGATAATCGAACGTTGCGATCAATGGTGGCTGACATGTTCATGTTATTGGATATGGGCACGAATCCTCTATCGTCGAAACGAGTTCCAATCACACAAGAATCCATTTGGAAGGTGTGTTTCTCATGCACGAGCACTCTTGATTTCTTCTCGCTATCAGTTTGTAACTTGATATTGTGTAATTTCAACACTAGAGCATCACGTGAATCTAATCTTGCAGGTATGCTCAAGTTGAAGTTACTCATGTTGACGTTACAGTTTACTAATTGAGCGCCCTGTAGTGGAGTTGCATTGTGGTAACTCTTGGCACGTTTATCGGCCTCCATGCAGCTCTCATACAGTGGCGAGTTAAATATATATCGATATAACACTTCAATGTTGTAACGCAGCACCACAATGTGTATTCCATCAATGTGTAAATCTACATCTGCCACCCAATAGGGACTGATCAATATGCCATCCTTCTCATCATTGTTCTTTCTCATTTGACGCTCTGTAGTATCGCTGTTGCGCTCTCCAGAATCAGCTACGCGTTGCATGTATTTGAACTTTAATGCTGGTTTATCATCATTCTTCTCTGTCCAGAAGATATCATGATGAGGACATGTGGGCGGAGCGCTGACTTGACTAAATCTTGCCTTTTCAAACTCACCAGCGTACTTGAACGTTCTTCCGTTATATCCCATGCTGACCCATGAATTTCTCAACACTCCATACAGCACTGGCCTACCGAGATCTAACAAGTGAATGTCTCCTTGTTTAATGCTGGCTCTAATGTCCATGCTCAATCGATCGCTACATAACATTTGTTGTGGACCAGCCACTGCTGCACCTGTCACGAAGAAGGCCGTCCTTCCAATCAACTCTTGTAGCACGTCCTTAATGTCATGCCACATTTCTGCAAAACAACTCATCATGACTGCACCAAGACTCATGTGTAGTTTATGGAAATCAATATTCAATATAATGTCGCTGCCACGATCAAAGAATTCACTGTGACGATGTAACAAGTAAATCATTTCCAAGGTAACAAAGTTCTTTTTGGGAACTACCTTGCGTTGTTCGTCTGGACTACCCGTCAAATCATAATCACGAGATGTGAGAATGATGGGACGTTGATTGTGATGGCTGTGACGACTGGATGGATCCTCATCATTGGATACACAAGTCACATCCACCAAATCAATTGCCCTTAATTTCACATCCACTGTGAAATCGTAGGCACGTTGAATGATTCCAATAACGAATCGATCCAAGTGGAGATCGGATAGTGGCTGTTCGTGTTGCCAATCTTCAGTTTTCTTCATGCTGCGATCCAATCGGTGATAGCTCAATCCAATATGGAATTCATCAGCTGTGACCAATGCCTGCATCACCACTCTCTGTTCCAACACTTTTCTTCGATCTCTTGTTTCTTGTGTAGAGTCCTCCAAATCCATGGTCACGTCTTCTAATTTATTAATGGCATGTACAATACATTGGTCATGCATTCTGGTGCACCACTCTAAAATCAACGCACGCTCTCTTGTCTTTTCTGGATCGTTATTGATTTCGTTATATTCAATGTCCTTTTTTTCTAATGGACCATCGTAGGGTTGAGATAACTCATCGGTACGCTTCTGAACAGGATCGACCTGTAGTAAATCGTATTCGCCAAATTCTAATTGATTTGGATCCTTGCTGTTGGGATCGTATTGATATCCATATCTCCATGAATCAAATTCTTCGTGACTCAAGTGCCTTCTTCGAATATCAATTTCCTCTTGTGTTTCTTGGTCGGGCACTTGGAACACGAAATAAGTTTCTAATCCTTCGCTAGTGGGTAGCACCACTTTGAATTGATTGTATTTGAGTTCTTCTTGGAGCGTTTCTTCCTTACATACGTGCAGTTCTTCATCACCTAATCTTTCCAAGTTAAATTCGTGTTCTTCTCCATCTTCGATTTGCTCTGCTGATTTGCCTCTTCGTTTATCTCTTATTTGCTTCATGCGCTTGCGCAACCCAAATCGATTATCTTTGGCCATGAAGAGAGGTCCGTTGTGAATGATATCTATGCTAGCAATCACGCTTTGATTGTGATGATCTGCATTGTCATATAACAACATGGTGCCACCATCATGAAGTTCAACCCAATAATCTTCCTTTTGTGGCAATTGCTCATAAATGAACCCTTCGTCAAAGTCCTTCTTGTCATGAAGATTACAATCGCCACCTCTACCTGTATCGGGCATTTCGTCTTCGTCAGGATCCATGGTCATTAAACGAATGGTGGGTCCATTCACAAGAGTCAATCGACCACACATTTGAATCTTTCGATTCTCTGTTCCCATGGGATAACTTATCAAATCAACCAAGTGATTCATCACGTGCACAAGGCGTCTCAGTTTCTCTGGTGACATTTCTAATCGTAGACGCTTGGTGTGTACGTCTAATTTGGTGATTGGAAATTCAACAGTGTGAACCAACAAGCATTGAGAGAATTTTGCAGTTAGACTAGATTCTTGTAAAATGAGTCTTGTTTGCGGTGATTCTTCGATAATGTCTTTTGCTAATCTCTTGGGATCCCAATGCTCTGCATGACAAGTGAAGATGATTAATTTCTTGAGTGATACTTTAAAGTGAGTGTAGTAATCTTCTTCGTCTAATTCCTTCAAGCTCTCTATGCGATCTTGTTTGGATAACACTTCGATGCTATTCAATTCCAATTCTCCTAATGAGAAGACGACCATTTCAGTGTCGGTCTTGTCCCATTGTTCCGGTATAATCACCACAGGAGCATCGTAGAATACTCTAATGTCGAATATCCATTCTTCTTCGAGAGCTTGTCTCAATTTATCTGCAGCTCTCTCTCCTACATAGCTCACTTGCCTCTTGACCAATTGCTCCAGTGCTTTCAAGTTGACGCTACTGGGCACAGCAAAAAACACAAAACAGTGTTGAATGAACGGAACGTTGATGACAATCTCTGTTTTTTGTATAGAAACATCAATCAACAAATCGCCATTGCTCTTTGATTGAGCATCGTCTTGTGATTCGCTTCCATCGTCTGGATGCGTTTCGATCAATGCAACCACCAATGGTTTCTCCATATCTTTTCCACTACGTTTCAAAATGTCTTTGAAATGAGTGTTCTTGTGCAACAAATCAATTACTCTCATATCGAATAGCGTTAGATTGGAGCGAACGCTACTTTCTCTGATTTGAGTCAAATTTTTGATTTGTATTAGATTGAGCAACACGATGGGCTTGTTGCTGTAGTCATGTAGCTCAATGTTGAACTCCTTAATGGATACGCTGATCACAGCCACGTTATATTTGGGTGGATACAATGTGACTTTGGTGGTGTGACCATGATCGTCCTTCTCGATCACCGGTGATCCAGGCGTAGCCTCCTTCTTGTTGGTGGTGAGATCTAGGCTTTCGTTTCTCTTGTTTTGTTTCTTTTGTATGGATTGGTTATCCAATTCAATATTAATGTTGGTGCTTCTCTTGTAAGAATCTTCGTCGTCGTCATCTTGTTGGTATGGTTCTGCTTGTTCCTCATCTTCATCTTGATAACCTAACCATGACCATGCTTTGCTTATCCATCCCTTTTCTTGCTTCTTTTGTTCCTTCTCTTTGTTCTCTTCTAATTCTCTCTGATCTGATTCTGTCCACATGAATGTAGAGTTTCTAAATGTTTCAATGTCGCATTCCTTCTTTGCTACTTCTCTGTAACTATAATGTGTGAGGGTTGAATGTGATGATGCATGATTACAATATGATGGTTTCGAAATCAATTTCTTTTTCCAATTCTTCCAACCTGGTATTGTTGAAATTGAGTGATAGTGGCCATTTGAGTCTTAGTTTTTGTTTGTACAGGGAAATGTACTCCTCTCTAATCTTTTTCAATCGCTTCACATCATCCCATGAAAATGTTTTATTCTCAACATCCCTCTCCACGCAATTCACAATGTATCGCCACCACTTGTAGAGGTTATCTCTACCCTTGAGCGAACAATGCGGTCTGCCTTGTCTGTGCTAATCGCGTTAGAATGTCTTGTGTAAAGTTGACGTACTCTTTCGAATTTTCTATAATTTGTGCAATAGTCGAGATTTTGTAGCAAGTCACTCCACTGCGATGAGGTCATGACGATTTTTAATTTATCAACTTCAAAGTGAGCTCGCATCATGGGTGAATCAAGGTCAGGATGATCTCTATCCTTTTGCCACTCCAATTTAACCACAGAGCTCAATGGCTGTAGAATAATGTCAAAATCTTGATCTTTTTTGATTTTGTCCATGTGTTGTAGGTAGTTGGTTCTAAAATGATTAAAAATGTACAATTGTTGACGGACTCACTTGTCTAGAAGTATTAAGTGTTGCCTTCTTTTGAAATTGGTATAGTTGTATACGTTGTGTATTGTAATGTCTTTAGCATAAATACCTTCACGATCATCTACGCTGACCCTATCCACTGTAAGAAGAGGGATTACGATTCCAATGGCAACGGGGTATTTGTTGTTTGAAATGTCTTCGTAGCGGATGTTGACATCTTCTATGGTGACTTGTAACCTGTCGAGGATTGATTCCATAGTTGTAGTGGTTAGTGGTGTTGATTCCAATTTATCCAACTCCACTTGCTCCTGAGTTTTGTTGCCTTCTCGATGTGTAGAATCTATGAAACTGCGAATAATCTCGTGGTGTTCAAGTTTCTTTTTCTTGATGTAGTAGTTGTATTCTTCCTCTCGCTCAGGGTCCCATTTGTGACATCTTCGGGGGTACACTACAATGTCCACGTGTTTGAGTACTACTGATATTGTTGATGAGTTCGTGAAGAATGTAGACCAGGGAATTGTGATCTCAAGGTGACCAATGTTACCACAAAGTACTGACAAGGGTACATCGAAATAATCCAGAGCGCTTTCTTTGATCTTTACGTCTTGCAGTAAAATCTTTCCTAAAAAGAGTCAAAATCTCAAAGTCAAACCATCTTACCAGACCAAAAGTCAAATGTTACTGATTCATCATCAAGACCTTCCACATAATTACCAATAAGTTGAAGAAGTAACTTGGATGTAATAGAATTCTTCCATGAATCCATGTTGTTGTGGGTGGGTGTTTTGTTCTATTAATAAAAATTGTTTGATTTTTAGACAAGATTGCAAAATTCTTAATACTAGAAACAGACATAAATGTCATCTGCGGGGATAGTTCGAACAATCACAAAACAAACAAAAAATATTTTAATCAGAATCTACTTCAACATCGCTATCTTCTTCTTCATCTTCGTCATCATCGTCATCCATATCTTGATCATCACCTTCATCACCCTCGTCGTCACTATCAACGGTGATCTCTACTGTGGGTGCCTGTCCACTCAACATTGGAACATAGTCCTTGCTATCGGCTAAACTGTTCAACTTGTTCAACACGGCATCATCATCCGTGTTCATTCTATTGAATTCATCTATTGCGTCTTCTCTCTTTGGTGGTAGAGTATAGAAGGGAATGCGACCATCGTTCCAATCTTGGAGCACGATACGACCTGCAGCCTCCAAATTAGGAGAACCTCCCTTCTTTATTTTACCGCGAAGCTTGGCGATCTGGGTCAAGAACTCTTCCGTTGTCTTGAACTCGTGCACTCCGTAACGCTCCATCAATCTCTCTGGCTTACAACGCTTGAGAATAGCGCCGACTGGCGTGACTGCATCGTCCAATTGTTCGATACGAACTGCGTTACGTAGAATGATATCAGCATCCATTTGACCGCTGCTGAAAATGATACCGGGGCAATCTAACAATTTAATGTTCTTGTCCAAGTGAATTTCCTGAGCATTCTTGGTGAGACCTGGTTTGTTTCCGACTTGTACCACTTTGGTGCGCTTCAACGAGTTGATCAAACTGCTCTTTCCGACGTTGGGGTAACCGATGATACCGACAGAGATGTTGACCTTGACGTCGTCGTTGCGGCAGTAATTCTTCAACAATTGAATCAACGTGTCAGCTCCTAGACATCCATCATCTCCAGAGGTGTGTCTGGCTAGATTTCCCTTTTGGTGTTGGGTGTTTGATTTAAAGGCGACGGTTGGGTAATCATGACGCAAGTAGGCCAACCACTTGCTTACAACCTCTCTTGGTACCAAATCAATCTTGTTCAACAAGAGAACAATCTTCTTGTCTGGGTTGTTGCTCATAATGTTCTTTTCGATATCGATACACCTGCAGCCGATGGGGTCACGAGCATCCAAAACTTCAATAATGACATCGCTTTGTTCGACCACCTTCTTGAACTCTCTATAGTATGCCTTCTTACTAGCGCTCGATAAAGATTCTAATACATTAGTAAACCATACAAAGCTTCACGTACGGGAGTGTAAATCTTTGAATCCATCGGGTGATTTGTTAGCTTCGATTAACTCCTCTTTTGCTTCGAATTCAGTTCCTCTTCTTGAAGCTTCAAACATGAGTCTTGCCATTTCATTCTGCTTTTCGGCTTGTCTTAATTGTCTGTCCTTTTCTTCACCTTTTTTCACTTTTTTATTTTCAGCCTCTTCCTTTTGTTTCTCACGGTTTTCAGCAATCTTTTCTAAAATCTCCTGTTTGAAGGGCCAGAGATTTGGGATTCCGGGGTCCTTCTTGAGTCCTTGTGAAATGTTAGTTGAACATGTAGACGACTAATCTTACTAGGCTTGTGGAGAGTATTGCCCTTACCGGCCTTTCTGAGTTTTTTCTTGTGGTCCCTCACTTTTCTAAATACTTTATACTTTTGGTTTAAGGTTTTTCTCTTTGATTTGGTGGGTTTCGAAACCATTTGTCTTGTATGCTGGAAAGTTTTCTATGGAAGAGGAGGTGCTGAACTGTTGTGCACCACGTGTGAAAATTTCAAATTCAAACAAATAGTTGTAATCAAATTGAACAAAACGTTACAAATTTGGAGTGAATATTACATATTTATTGTGGAGTCGCCAAGTTCGTTATTACCGTGTATTTTCTGGCTATTTTATAACGATAGACGATAGCAAATACCACTAGCACTATATGAAAGGACAGCATGAATCCTGAACAAACATATCCAGCAATCAAAAGACCTCTTGAAACTGTTAAAATATCCTCAGGACTTCTCGCAAGCAATACGGGAGAGTTTATCGAGTTTCCACATGAAACCTTACTGCATGCAGACTTTATAACATCTACATAAATTAAGTCTATTTAGTAAATGATATAATTACTTGAGATGTCATTATTTGATATGTAAGAAGGCATAGAAACTGCTTTGTTGGAAAACGTAGAGTTCAATCGATAAATTCCATTCATATCATCCTTGTTCGACAGCACCGCTATCCATACCTAGTTTTGATTATTAATGTAATCATTGTTGGTTATACTTACCTTTATGTTGGCTGTGCCATTGACTAACCAATTCGTGTTGTTTGACGGAACTAATGGAACAATGCTTAGTTTCAATGCACAATCAAGTCTCGCTGTACAATCTCTCACTTGTATTTCTCCAAACATTCCTAACACCAACATGTTGTTGCCACTAAAGGTGTATTGTGCGGTGTTACTGGAAACAGTGAAGTTGTCGAGTGCTACATTTTGATACGTAGGTATTGCATTGTACTCTGAGTAATCGGTCAATCCTATCCCCAGCAAATTTCCACAAGTCATAATGGTGCAGAATGACCACACCATAAGAACACCGTACCAAATAAATAGTTTAAATCCATCCTTTATGACATATACTAGTATTGATATTGGTAGTAGGATAAATATTGAAACTGTGCACCAAGCCAGCACTCCTGTTTGGCTTCTCGAAAACCATCCAATTGCGACAGATAAACCGATCCATGTGATAGCGACAATAAATGTCAGGGCGATTGCGGTAATAAACATTGCATTTTGAAATTTGACGTTGTTTTTAAAGTTTAGAGGAGCCGGCATCTCTTTCTAAACCTTTCAAACATCAAACTATTGTAATAGTTAAGGATCAAAAACGAAATACTCATATCTTTTGTCAGCAAAGAAATGTTTAAAACTCTCTACGATTCCATTAAATTCCATTTATTGGATGTGTTATTGTGAGATATTTTAATCAATAAAGGATTGTAAACAATTTTGTAATGAGCTTGAAAGTCATTGTTGCAGTCGTTGCTGTATCAATTTTCGCAATATACAATTGGTCACGTATCACTGATGCGATCAACAGCTCCTCAACACTATCAAATCCAAATGAATGGGTTGTTCATTTGAACAAACTACCCTCATCACCAGAAATCATCAAACACACAGCCTACAAAGACACTATTGTTGATAAATGGGACAAGGTGAAGACCAAACATGTGGCATTAGCAAGATTCAAAACTGCAAAAGGCATTGTTGATGTGCCTGCAGTTAACTTTGGACCCTCAAGTAATAGACAATGGGCAATCATCACCCCGACAAATCCAGCATTCACAATCGTCACAAAACTTTCAGGAGGACGTTACATCATCAAAGGATTCGATCACGAAAGACAAAGTATGCTCGACGCCTATGCATATCTCAACCAAGCCGTATCAGTAGCATGAATTCAATAAACAAATTTAGTCAAATCTTACTGTTTATTAAAATTGACAAGTAATTACACAAGAAGAAACAATCTCTTTTAGATCAATAAATAAATTTTTTAATTTCTACAAATGCTTAATCAACATCCTCCATTAGGGACTCCTCTTCGGTGGTCTTCTCGGAGATCTCGGCGGCGCTTTCCTTGGTTGGTTCGTCTGCGACATCATCTTCATCAATGCTCAAACCCAACTTGATCATTCTGAAGATGCGAGAGCTGTACTTGGATGGCTCGTCTAGTGAGAAACCTGAAGTCAACAATGCAGTGTCGAATAACAACCAGACCAAATCTCTTACGGTCTTGTCTGCACGATCGGCATCAGCCTTCTTTCTTAACTCGCTGATAATGCTGTTGTATGGGTTGACCTCCATGGTCTTCTTGCTCATCATGTATGATGACATGTTGCTGTCACGTAGTGCTTGTGCCTTCATGATACGCTCCATGTTGGCGGTCCATCCGTACTCACCAGTGACTAGGACGCAAGGTGAATCGACGATACGCTTGGAGACGGCAACCTTCTCTACCTTGTCGCCCAAAATGTCCTTCATCAACTTGCACAAGTTCTCGAATTGAGTCTTGGTTTCCTCCCACGATTGCTTCTCTTCCTCCTCTTCTGGGAAAGTCAAGCCCTCCTTGGTGACGCTGACCAACTTGTGGTCTTCAAAGTCCTTGAGTTGTTGGACTGCATACTCGTCGATGGGGTCGGTCATGTACAAGACTTCGTATCCTCTCTTTCTGCATTGTTCCAAGAATGGTGAGCTCTTGACGGCTTGCTTGCTCTCACCGGTGATGTAGTAGATATCCTTTTGCTTCTCTGGCATGTTCTCGACGTACTCCTTCAAGCTGGTGTAGTCTTCCTCGCTTCTGGTGGAGTAGAATCTCAACAACTCGGCCAACTTCTTGCGGTTGGTGCTGTCCTCGTGGATACCTAGCTTCAAGTTCTTGCTGAATGCGTCGTAGAATAGCTTGTAGTTCTCCTTGTTTTCGGAGACTTCGGCGAACATCTCCAAGCACTTCTTGACAATGTTCTTTCTGATGACCTTCAAGATCTTGTTTTGTTGCAAGTGCTCACGAGAAATGTTGAGTGGCAAGTCCTCAGAATCGACGATACCCTTGATGAAGTTCAACCACTCTGGGATCAACTCCTCGCAGTTGTCCATGATGAAGACACGTCTGACGTACAACTTGATGTTGTTCAACTTCTTGCGTGGTTCGAACAAGTCGAATGGTGCACGGCGAGGTAAGAACAAGATGGCTCTGAACTCCAATTGACCTTCAACGCTGAAGTGCTTGACGCTCAAGTGGTCCTCCCAGTCGTTTGAAAGTGCCTTGTAGAAAGCAGAGTATTCTTCTTCCTTAACGTCCTTGGGGTCTCTAGTCCATAATGGCTTGGTCTTGTTCAAGACTTCCCATTCGTGTTTGACTTCCTTGACCTTCTTGGTCTTCTTCTTTGACTCCTCTTCGGTGACGTCTTCAATCTTTGGCTCTTCGCTCTCCTCGGTCTCCTCCTCGATCTTCTTCTCTGCTGGTTCTTCGTCTTCGACTTCCTTTTCTTCGGTCTTTTCGACGTACAACTCAATTGGGTAACCGATGAACTCGGAGTGCTTCTTGACCAAATCCTTGATCTTCTTTTCTGGAAGGTAGTCTTGTTGGTCTTCCTTCAAGTGTAGGATGATCTTAGTACCACGGGTCAACTTCTCACCCTCGGTATCGTGTGAAATGGTGAACGTACCACCAGCGCTGGATTGCCAGATGTATTGCTCGTCTTCGTTGTGTTTGGTAACGACGGTAACTTGATCAGCGACTAGGTATGCGGAGTAGAAACCAACACCGAATTGACCAATCAAACTCATGTCGGCACCAGATTGAAGGGCCTCCATAAAGTGTTTTGTTCCTGAACGTGCGATAGTTCCCAAGTTGTTAACAAGATCGGCCTTTGTCATACCGACACCAGTATCCCAGATGGTCAATGTCTTGTTGGTGGCATCTGGTACAATACGAATAACTAGGTCTTTCTCGGAGTCCAAGACGCTCTTTTCGGTCAATGATTGGTAACGGACCTTGTCTAGGGCATCTGAAGCATTTGAAATCAACTCACGCAAAAAGATCTCCTTGTTGCTGTAGAAAGTGTTGATAATGAGAGACATCAATTGATTGATCTCCGCTTGGAAGCGGAAGGTCTCAACACCTGCATTCTGTTGTTCGTTATCAGCCATTGTGCTTTTGATGTTAATTTATTATTTGTGTTAATATTGTGAATGATTTCCTTTAAATATTTTAGATTCCACCCGGGAACTTCGGAAAGATTGATCAATTCCGGACTATCGTGGTTGGTCCTAAAGGAATTATCTGTTTTTACAATAATTTTCCTTTCAATGAATTAGTACAGTTTCAAGCTGGTGACAATGTTCCAAGACATTTAAGTTCTTATTTATGTCAGTATTTCGTTATTTTAATGAATAAGGTTGCAAAATTACATCAGAATTAGTGCATACTAAATTATCTGATCAGTAGCCGTCGGAAACAAACAAAAGATCGATTTTGACAAAATGTATGCTCCGATTGTTAATCCATATAGGCGATCTTTCTTTAGTTCAGACATGATATGTTAAGGCTAAATAATCAACGTTATCGCTCAATGACCTTCATATACTACGCGTACGAATAGTTGACAGCAGCATTGGCGTTATAACTTCTAACATAATTTAAAAACCTTGTCTGTTAACCTATTGATGGGAAAAGAATTTGATCAATTGTAAGTTGTCAATTTAGACTGGTATCAGGATCATTCGATGGATTCATGCAATATAAATATTTACAAGCATAATCGAGTGCACGTGTAAATTCTGAGAATGAAGACCGAGTTAAGAAGTTGTTTTGCGAACACAACCTGAGCAACGACATATTTCAAAATGGAACTACAACGCGATGCCCTCACCATTGTTATGCAATACCTAAGCAGTAGCCCCGAAACACTGTGCTCATTTTCTAGCACATGCAAGGCAAATTACTCACTCCTCGAAAGCAAAACTGTATGGATGTTAATTTGCACCACGGAGTGGCAGTTCAGCCCTGAAGAAAGAAGACAAGCCGTTAATGTTGGTTGGCACCAAACATATATTGATAGAAAGCGCATAGAGCATTTGTGGAACAACAGTGCTGAAGTAAGGAAAAATGTTCTATCTGAGTACCATTCAACTTCGGTTTTCAACCTCTGTCTCGCTAACATCAGAATTGGAAACAACGACAAACTGGTGGTACCTACACTCTTCTCGGCAGAGAAAAATGGATCAATAGTCCAGTGGGATTTATCAACAAGACTACACATGAAGTATTACAATAACCTACATCATAACAAAATCACCAGATTGCAATATTTGGGAGACAACATTATTGCATCTTGTGACGAGGGTGGCCATAATGGGTCAGGATCAACAATCAACATCTTTGACGCCGCCAGTGGGGAATTATTTTATACAGTTCCAGATATCAACGAATACGAAGACGAGTGCATTGGCAAAACTACATTCCTTGAATGTATTAGAACCGATTATTTAATTCACGTTAGTGGAAGTTACATATTCATCCGAAGAAGAGACAAAAAATCCAAAGCCTCAAATCCATATCAAATCCTCCACGTGATCCAAACGGACGATTTCCATCAAGGCGATATTACAAACCTACAAATTCTCAATGGCCTTAAAGGACAGAACGACGTCGCCAATGACGGAGTCGTCAAATACAAGGAACTAATCTTGACGACTTCATCAGGAGGTGTCATGGTTCATGAAATGCTAACTGGGAAATGTATTTCAAAAGCACTTTGTTCTACCTCCTGTTCATTCACTTTGAGCGATGGCCACGTTGTCTGTGGTCAACACGATGGATCCATTTCTATATTGGATGCTTGTCGTGACCTTGAGTGCGTTATTTACATTCATCAAGCCCACTCAAAGGGAGTTTCATGCATCCATGCTTATAGAGATGATAAAAATATGTTGCATGTTGCTTCTGGATCTCTTGACTCTCATGTGATAGTACATAGAATAAAAGAAAAAAATAATTTGCAGCGAACAAGTCTTTCAGCACCATCTCGCTAAAGTTAGTACAGTGCGCATCGACTCCCACCGTCTCGTATCGGGAGGCACGTCTGACCATCTTGTTAGAATCTACACGCGAAAAGACAGCAATATGTATGAACTGAGACATACAATTGATTATTTCATGAATCAAGTCACACAGGTGTTATTCGAAGGCGAAGCAAAGTATTTGATGTGTTCTAGTGCCGATTCTTCCATCATTGTCATGGACTTTAATCCCAAACCATACAAAGTGTCCAATCAAGTCGACAAATCCATCTACAATGTCAATGATCACTCTTACAATGGAGCACCGTCAAAGACATGGGATATCTGTAATATAAAGAGCACCAATCCAAAACCTGTTACTAGGACTGATCTATCTGTACCTGGTGCTTTCCTTTTACACGAGGTGTTGTCCGAAGAGGAGTGTGCACATTTCATCAAAGAGACTGAAGCTCTTCAGTATGAGGATTGTTATGGATTTCATCCTTCTTATCGGAGCAATAAGCGAGTGATTGTCAATGATATTGGTTTGGCTGATTTGATATTAGAGAGGACCAAAGAGTTCTTGCCCCTACAATACGAAGTAGAAGGTGAAATGTGGAAAGCCAAATGTTTGAATCCTCAATGGCGCTTTTGTAGATATAATCCTGGACAACACTTCTCCGCGCACATTGATGGATGCTACACGTTGGACATGAATAATCGCTCCTGGTTTACTTTCATGATTTACCTAAATGGAGGATTTAAAGGTGGGTCCACAAACTTTTTGAAGAAAATAGACCGTGATACAAAGATTGTAACATGTGAAGTGCCACCAGAACGTGGTTTAGTTTTGGTATTTCCTCATCATCTTTTACATGAAGGAGAACCCTTGGGAAATAAGCAAAAGTATATAATGAGATCTGATTTGATGTTTGAAAAAATACATGTAAAAAAGTAAATGTTTCGATTAGAGATATGTAAGAATGTTGTTACTGGCGTTATTTAAATTTACTTCAATTAAAATTATTCAAGAGGAAATCCTAATTTTATTACCTTCTGCTTTTTAGAGTTGAGGCTTTGGGCTGTGCAAACTTCTTCATCAAATCCGCCTCTGTAATGTTGTTGCTCTTCTCCCAATGCTGATGCTCTCTAAATTCTCTAGCAGCCTCTCTCGTATCCCAATTTGCAGAAGATAGATAAAAATGAGCAACTTCACTTTCTACATTGAAAGTTCTCATAAATTGCCTGACACATGCTTCCTCCTTTCTCTGCCTTGCTTTCCTTTGTGTCTCCTCGTCTTCCACTATAGTTCTAACGACCTCAATGCTGCTTTTAGGTATTAACAATGTGGCCTTCTCGTATAAATCCAAATCTGAAAAATTGTTTAATCTTTTTATGTCCTCCTCTAAAACGCCATAACTCAATGCTATCTTTGATAATGTGTCAAAACCGAAGTCTATTGTATGGACTGTAAGATGTCCCTCCCCATCCAAGTAGGTTCTCTCCGCCTGGTTGTCAAATTGCTGTGCTTTTCCGTTTTTATTTGTGCTGCTTGAGGGGTCACCACCAGGTGTTGTCGGAAGAAGTTTCAAGTTCTGTTGCTCCTCATAAAAATAGTTATTTACCGATATGTTGTACACCAATGGGCTGTCGTTTGGTTTATAAAGAAAGTCCTCTTCAAGTTCAACATCCACCGCGTCAGTGTACACCACCATGATGTTATTTTGTGCTATTTGATTTCGTAGTTGAAGTTGAACACTCAGAATTAGAAGCTCCGCATATTTATAAAACTCCTAGGAACCTACTCCGATCAAAATAACAATGACTTTGATCCAAACGATATTGTTCCAGATACTCTGCAAATCACTGGTTACACTAACTCTTACCACAAGTACTAAACACTGTTAACATATCCACAAACAAAAATGGAATCAGACCGCAGCTTGGCAACAAGTAGTTGTTTTGAAGTTTAACTATAGATTTTCTTTATTAATACAGTAGTATAAGAGTGAGTAAACAAGTTTTGTATCAATCCTTTTGTTGCATGAGGATCACTTAATTCAATGTAATAGATGTATGTATGTAATTTCATAATCTCGCCTTGTCTCGTGTGAAAAAACAGTGAAGATATTGATTCGGCCTTTTTAGTACAGTTTGAGGTGTTTGCTGCTTGATTGTGTGAATTGTTTCGATTTGTTTGTCAATATCCCAATAAAGAGTATTATTGATACTGATGGAAATGTACGGATTCGATATCACGTTTGGTGCCAGCATCAGGGTTACAATGTTTTTATGAACCGACTCAAATATGTCGAACGTCATGTGTACTTTAATTAGGAAAAAGCAAGTTCTGTGCCTGACCACCAGTGCAAATGGGTTCGAACCTGACCCGCCTCAATGATGATCCCCCAGTTGAGACAGAGGATTTAAAGGTACTTTTATTAGGTGCAGGCGATTCTGGGAAAAGTACTTTCTTCAAACAAATAAAAATACTGTTCCACAATGGATTCTCCCGAGACGAACGGGAAGCGTATAGGGAAGTAATATGGGGCATAGTTTTAAAGGCTATGAAAGCTCTAGTTGCAGCTTCAAGGATGTTGGATATACCTGTGGAACGTGAGGAAAACATTAGCCGTGCCTCTCGTATTTTTGAAATGGATACTGAGGTTCTCATCAATATTATGCGCGTTTGGAACGACACGCTGGCATCAGATATTAAAGAATTATGGAGGGATCCAGGTATACAGAAAACCTTCAAGCATAGGCACTTGTTCCAATTAGATGAGACGAGCCCGTATTACTTTGAGGCTTTGAACCGTGTAGGTGTATGGGATTATGTACCCACCGAAGAGGACGTTTTAAAGAGTAGGGTCAAAACTACCGGTATAGTTGAAAGCTCATTTGTAAGTGGGAATAAGCATATCATTATAACGGACACTGGAGGGCAGCGTAATGAAAGAAAAAGTATTTATTTTTACTTGTCAATAGTAGCATTAACTCAATAGAATGGATACATTGTTTTGATGGAGTAACAACAATTATGTTTTTCATCAACCTTGCCGAATATGAAATGAAGTGTTATGAAGACGACGAAACGAATAGGATGTTAGAGTCTCTGCAGCTATTCGAGGAAGTGGTCAACAGTGCTAGATTTAAAAACACTCCGATCATTCTTGTTCTAAATAAAATGGATCTACTACGAGAAGTTATAAAAACTAGACCTCTCAGCAACTTGTTTCGCGACTACAAAGACGGCAACAACCCCGACGCTGCCATAGACCATATACGGAGAAAGTATGAACAAAAGAACCGTTCCGAGAGGCCGATCTACACCGTACTAACCAACTCAAGTGGTAAGTTTTTAATAATTGACAAGGTCGCTTAAAATTAGATACAAACATTGTGAGGGAAACTTTCAGAAACATTTCTGGCATCGTACTGAACAATCCAGATCACCGCTTTAAACCACTTCCGTGGCTGTATAATACTAAAGTGTATCCCACCATACACAAAAAAATCAAGTTTGCCGACATTACCTTCTACTTTTATGAAGACTACAACCAACATAATCATCATCATGCATACTCGTCAACCACACGCACACTTCATTCCAGGTGCTCGTCACAAAAAACAAATCCACCAAAACTCATCATCGACAAGCTGATGGATTCGCCGTCTCGCATCGCTCTCAAAATGAGCACCCACAGCGTATTGACGCCCACGCAGCCGTCCAAGAGGGCATTCAAAGCTTTGCGTAGAAAATTAAAAAAATTCGACTCGATGCCCGATGTGAAGAAGTTGTTTTGGAGCACTTCGCCATCAGAAAGGAGAGCCCTTTCGAATGTACAAGAACAAGAAGTGTTTTTCAGAACCATCAAGAAGAGAGGAGAATTCTGTCAACTCTCCGTATCAACTCCACTAAACGACGACAACATCATGACCAGCAGCAGTGACACTGAATCTGCATTTGATGAAGAAATGTCTTGTACGACAGATTATCAAATCACTCCCAGAAAAACTCCAAGAGCATTAAAAGAGGACGTCCGATCTAATGTACAAACGCCTAGGGACTCACATGAAGTTTGTAAATCAAAAGAAAGTGATGACGAGATGAGAGACGTGCATAGTTTGGAACAAAATGTAAATTGGGTTGCGCCTCAAGAAAATATTTGTTGCAATCGCTGCAATCGCTGCGCAACCCTTACGTGGTCCCTCGTTAGTCCTAGGTCTGGTTGCGAAATAGAAATAAATAGTGTCGTAGAGGTGAGGCAAACCTTGTTGCCGATGCCATCCCCTCGCCTCTCGTTCAAAGAGAAGTTGGTCATGTTTCAAATGCTCGAAAGAGGTTTGAAGAAAGGATCCTCTAATGGCTCGTAAATAAAATTGTTATGTTCAACTTGTCACTTTATTGTTGCTTTTGAAACAGAACACATCATGTCGGTTCACACTCAACGTGTGCTCTATTGTTTTAGAAATTGTAATACACTTCAAGTTGATTATCGAGCATTTGCTTGAAGAAAAATGTCAGAAAAGAAGCAGACATCCCTTTTCTCATACAAGCGCAAGCCACATAATCCTCATATTAATTTCGATGAAGAAGAGCCAGTATGTCATTTTGAAGTACGAGACTATAAAATTTAACAGGTAATTCCAAAGAAGAAGACCAAAGCAGCAACTACTAAACCTTCCAACAAAAGAAAAAAGGTTTGATCATTAGTGTGAATTCGTTATAATAATAAATTTTCAAGATTGAGAGTGACAACGAAGAGGAAGAGGAAGAAGAGGATGCTGAGGTTGAAGAAGAGGAGGACGAGCCAAAAGCAAAAAAATCAAGATTTGCAGGTGCTAGAAAGAAGAGACATGATAAGGATGAACCACGATTTGAATGGTTAATCAAACTCAAGGACGAAAATGGAGTTGCCGAGGGCATGCCAGGTTATGATCCAAGCACACTTTACGTTCCCTCATCCGCTTACACAAACATGACACCCTTTGAAAAGCAGTATTGGGACATTAAAAAGAAGAATTGGGATAGCATCGTGTTCTTCAGAAAGGTAATCTTTTGAATCAATATGATGTTTACATTTCAACAGGGTAAATTTTATGAACTATATGAGAATGATGCAGATGTCGGCAAGAAGGAATTCGATCTAAAAATGACGGATCGCGTCAACATGAGAATGGTGGGCGTGCCAGAAAGTTCTTTTCCCGTATGGGCCAGCAAATTCATCGCTCTCGGCTACAAGATTGCCAGAGTCGAACAAATGGAAACGCCAAATGACGTCAAGAAGCGCAAAATAGGAGCAAAGACGCCGAGGGGATCCACCGAGAATGTAGTCAACAGGGAACTACAACAAATATTGACCGCAGGTACGTTGGTGGATCCAAGCATGATCACTGATTCCAACATGAACAATTACCTATTGTGCGTCAAGGAGGACATTCTTCGCAACAATTTTGGAATATGTTACGTGGACACATCCACCGGCGAATTAAATCTCGGATGCATACAGGACGATCCCAGCAGAGCATCCTTCGAAACATTATTCCAACAAATCCTTCCCAAAGAGATTCTGTTCGAGAGGGGAGGTCTGAGCAAACAAACATTATTCATCATTCGAAACGGAAAAACGGCAACCATGTCGCCACGCAAACCAATCACAGAATTCTGGGACAGCGACACCACCGTGAGAGAATTGAACAGCAATCGTTACTTTGAACAAGTGCCGCCGGTCGTCGAGCAACATTTACAAAATGACCTGGTCATGTGTGCATTCGGAGCGTTGTTGAGCTACCTTCGTGATTTGAAATTGGACGACGAGATCATGTCGTTGGGTAATTTTAGGAATTATGATCCTAACAGCGACACCAGCACCATGGTATTGGACGGACAGACCCTACTCAACCTCGAAATTTTACAAAACAACAGGGATGGATCCAAGAGCGGAAGTTTATTGGAGTTTTTGGATTTTTGCATTAGTGCATTAGGACGTCGAATGTTTCGTCATTGGATATGTCACCCTCTCAAATCACCGCCAATCATCAAGCAACGTCAACAAGCGGTCACGCAGTTGGAGCAACACCAAGAATTAGTGGATCAGATTCGCACGTTGCTCAAAACCATACCTGATCTGGAGCGCTTCTTGTCCAGAATACACGCCGAAGCACGCAGCAAGAAGGACTTCATTCAATACGATCCTCACGTCAGCAAAAAGAGGATCAAGCTGCTGCTAGATTCTCTACAAGGATTAGATACTGCCAATCAAATCATTGTGTTGTTGGCACAACAAATTGAATCGGGCGATCTGACCTGCACGTTGTTGATTCAGCTGGTGAACGATACGCCCGACATTGATCCCATCGTTCAAAAGTTCAATCAAATGTTCAATCATGCAGAAGCAAGGAGCACGGGCAACATCATACCTGCACCAGGTGCCAATCCACAATACGACGAGTGCACCAAGAACATTTCGGAGCTGGAATCCACGTTAAATGCATTCCTAGCCGAATGTGCAAAAAAGGTAAAGCTGCCGGTTTCTAAAGTTAACTTTAAGCACATACAAAAACAATTGTATCAAGTGGAGGTTCCTCATCAAACCAAAGTGCCCGATGATTGGGCAATGATCACTCAAACAAAAACAACAAAGCGATACTATCCCAATGGATTGGTAAAGTTGATCGATCAGAGGGCGCTGTTGGAGGAGGAGAAGGAGAATTTGTTGAGGAACGAAGTAAAGAGGGTGTTTATTGAGTTTGATGAGTTTTATTCGAGTTGGATCAAGGTGGCAGTCAAGGTTGCAGAATTGGATTGTTTGATTAGTTTGAGCATGGTGGGCACTCAAAATGGATTGAGCATGTGCTGGCCTACGTTTGTGCAGGACAAGTGTTTGGACGTGGACGACTTGATTCATCCGTGCGTTCAGCCGCCAGAAGGTAGTTTCGTTCCCAACGATACTCGAATGGGCGTGATTGAGAATGGAGAGGTGCACGCCAATTTGATCGTCGTGACAGGCGCCAACATGGGAGGAAAGAGCACCGTGTTGAGGCAGAATTGTGTGGCGGTAATATTGGCTCAATTGGGCTGTAGAATACCGGCGTCGAGGTGCGTGATGAGTCCGGTGGATAGAATATTCACTCGCATTGGTGCCAACGATCGAATCATGAGCGGAGAGAGCACTTTTATGGTGGAGCTTAACGAGACCAGTAATATATTACGTAATGCTACCGGTAATAGTTTGATCATACTCGATGAGTTGGGAAGGGGCACCAGTACGTTTGATGGTTATGCCATTGCTTATGCAGTGGCCAGATATTTGGCAGAGGTGGTAAAGTGTAGAACTTTATTTTCCACTCACTACTTTCATCTGACCGAAGACTTGCACTCCAATCCATTCGTTTCCTTGTATCAAATGGCAGTGAACGAGAACAGTGACACTTTTGATGTTACTTTCTTGTATCGATTTGTGCAGGGAGTGTCGCCCAAGAGTTATGGACTGAGCGTTGCAAAGAAGGCGGGTATACCGATGAGCGTGATTGAGAATGCGAAAAATGTTGCGAAGAATTTCGAAGATGTGTTGAGAATTGGAGGTGGCACAGGTAATATCGGAGGAAAGAATGTATTTACCACGCAACAAAGAAATTTCTTTTTGGAGTTGTACAAGTCCATCTGCACAAATGCAAAGGATTATGAATCATTGAGACAGAATGTTTTAAAGTTGTATGAAATTTACAAGTAAAAATGTTTTTTTAATCTTGACGGCCCTTGAGCTCTTTGGTAATTAATTTGTCAGGAGTCAAAATGTATACAATTCCACCCCAACCAGAATTACAGTCACGATCGACGGAGGCCATCAAGCATTGTGAGATGACTTCAAAGAGATCTTCAGGTTCCATCTCTGGCTTCCAAAGACTTTCGCACATTCCGTAAAGTGCTTCGCTTGCTGTTCCAACGACTACAAAGTTATCGGTGAAGCATTGGGCTCCGATCAAATCTGTACTTGAGATGAATGGTGTATTGTCGTCTCCTTCAAGGCCTGCTATGACTGGCTCCAAGAACATGGGCCCAAATCTATTTTCATATAAAGCACTGCTCACCATGTTGCCGAAGCTGCTTGGTTTAATATCTCTGTCTTCTCTAAGTTTGTACATGTTAACTCTGAATTTCATTTTTTCAAGGAATGTTTGTACATCTGTTGCCAATCCAGCCATTCCAAGCAAGCACTTTTGATGGATGGGGTATGCTTTTCTCATCTGACAACCGACTGTAGTGTTTTTAATACCATACCGAAGATCTGATGCGACGGCTACGCAATTTTTTCCCAACATGGCGACAACAGCACCTCCATTATACTCTAGAATCGACATCTTGTTTTTTTTCTTCTGGTTGATTGATCGAACATCTAATTATAAAATACTTTCCGATAGTTACAATAATAATTTTGATGTTCAGAAACTGAGAAATAACAACTCCCTTGAATGAAACATGAAAGGAATTGAATGGTAGGGCTTCGTAACAAACAAATTTTCTCGCATATTTGTATTGTTTGTGAATTTGTATTTGTATTTGTATTTGTATTCATGGCACTTTTCTTCCACGCCACAACGAAAACAGTATTGGAGGAACGTTTGTAAGAATGTTGGTTTGAAGATTCATTCAAGTCGACACAGTTAACAGATGGAATTATACGTACCGCATGTTAAACGACACAATACAGGTCAAAAAGGTGTATGACCAGATTACTTCTGATTCCGATGCCGAAGATGTTGTGAGCAGGGAAAGTTGACAAAGCGACAATGGGAAAGACTAACCATCCTTAGAGATGTTTTGAAAAAGTTTGACGTAGCAACAAGAAGAGCTTCCTCAAAACGCCCGAACTTGTCTCAAATCATCCCAATTTATTTCAGTCTACGTGATTTCCTTTATGAAGCAGAGAATGTTTATGAGAGGAAAACTACAAGAACTCTGAAGAATCGAGTATTAAAAAATTGTGACGATGAGATTCTCAAAGCAATGTTTTTCAGATAAAGATACGTTATTTTAAGACGAATAGGGTTGTGTTCGATAAGAGTCTATATGTTCGGAGATTGATTGTGTCGTTCTGAAAAAGAGTAGAGCTATTCTGATATGATGAACTTATTGTGGAATGACCACTGAATTTAGAAATGATCGGCGACAATATCAATTTATTAATCATTTTCGAATCCATCGCTATCATCAGTATGATTATCGTCATCAACAAAAGGTTCGAGCCTTGCGCGCTTCCTGGCAAGCCATCTCTGCTGATAGCGTCTCTTCTGCTGAACAACCATAGAAAGGCGAGGCATGAGCTCCGATTTTAACGGTTCGCCGCAAAGTCCGATAACGCGATGAAAAAGCGTGTTTGCAACACTTGGCTCCAAATCAAAGTCGAGTCCCATCTTGTTAAACTGTGCAGCGTGCTTGCAATGGCTGAGAGCGATAACAAACCGGTCAAGCGCAGAGTATTTAGGCTTCTTTCCGCGACCTTCTGCGCCTAACATGGTTGCCTTAACAATATCGAATAGTTCTAAAACCTTATCAGGGTAATAGTTTGTTAGAACCCTCATTTTCTCAGCGCCATTTGGTTTGTTTTGATACCGTTAAATAGAGGGTGCTCTTGTTCATCATCCTCACCAAGGATTTGGTCTATGTTGTCAACTTGATTTGCGATTGTTCGAAACATTGTTCAACACAAAGAATTTACTAATATACCCAGTGAATTTCTCCTCCATTTTCATCATAAGCAATGTTATGTTCAATGTTGTATATACACAATTCAATTTCTCTACGTTCCTCATCATCTATATAATTCAAGTTCTGCGCGATACATCTTCAAAAATTCTTCTCTTTTCGATGTATAAACTCTTGCAGATGCCTCCTCGGTCGATATGTGTTGAGTTTGGGTTTCACTCTTATCTTTATCATCATGACAGGCGGCACAAAGTGTCACCTCACTGGGAGAACAGCAGTTACGTTGAAGTGCGCTCATCCTTGATTTTTGAATAGCAGATATCTCCCAGGCAATTGTAAGAACTATTGTTAAATTGAAGCATTTGAATTACAAAATATTCGTATTTGTATTTTGTTTGTTTAATTATGCGTATGGTCATTCGTATATTTGTTACGAAGCCCTAGCCCTACATGAATGGAAACATGATTACGAATGATAATAATGGGTGAAAATCAATTCGAATCAACCGTTCAACAAAAAACGTCAAATAGAACGCTCCACCGGCAATGGAAATAAAAGCCTAAACAACCGGAACAACGAAAAGAAAAATAGATCAACATGTTTAGCACCTACAGCTCGCAACCTAAAGTCAAGTTACCCCCACCACACCAACAAGGAGTTATATATAACAACAACGTGCAGGGACCCCACCAGATCCAACAAATTGCGCAACAACAGCAACAACAACAAATTGCACAACAACAGCAACAACAAACTAAAGTTGTACACCCAGTCAAAATCCACCTTTCAGAGGATGAAATCCGTAGACTCGATGTTGTTCCTCAGGAATATTCATTCTCCCAACTTCAGGACCAGATTCTAAAATACTTGCCTACTTTGAACAAAGAGGGTTTGGAAGATGTGAAGAAGCGTCACCTGATGATTTACTACCGTGACGATGAGAGTCATCAAATCAGAATGGACTCTCAGACGGAGTGGCTACAATCTATAAACATTGCCAAGGGGTTCAAGGAGAGTAAAATCTTACATTTATTGGTTAAAATCAACAATGCGCTCTTGGAGAAGGAGAAACAATTCCCAGAGACCATTCCAAAGGAAGAAGAGCACATCACTTCTCACATTAGAACACATTCTCTGCCAGAACCTGCTTTCCAACAAGTAAACCTTCAATCTACCCCTAGCTACGGAGGCTTCCAATTCTCAAACAACATTACAAGAACAACACCAGTTCCAATGTTTGCGCAACAACCAATTCAATTACATCCACAACAACTCCAGCAACCACAACAACCACATCAAGTAATTGTACAGCACCAACCACAACAACCACAACAGCAAGTACATATTGATTACAACTCCGTCCTAAGTAAGCTACACGATATGGGATTTAAGGACGACCAAAAGTCTGTGGAATTATTAAGACAATTTAATGGAAATACTGAAAGCGTTATTAACCACTACCTTGTAAATGAAGGACATAAATAAATTTAGTTTATTTCTAAAACTTTTATCATGATTGTTGGGCAACATTTTCATTCCGATTAGTGACTCTGGAAGACTACTATTTCATTCTGCCTTGATTTCAGTCGTTATGACTCTTACAAAATGAGTAACACAACCTATCTAGACCCACCCGTTTATAATGTGGATCTGGACCTTCCTCCACGGCAGAGATGGAAACACATCGCGTTATTGTATAGAGATCAAATGAAGCCATTGGTGGAGTATTTGAACGATCAGAGGAAGCTTGAATTAGGAATATTCGATACATATGCCACTGGATTACTTTCTTTTGTGAACAGAGCATTATTGTTAACATCAGAGCATAAGGAGGAACTCTTAGGATTTGCCGACATAAGCAGCTCAGTTGGTATGGATTTTAAGAACCTCTTGTCCTTTAATTTGGGATATGATTTTCTTGCTTACTGTACTAGTATCACAACAAGATTAGGAAGTAAGGAGAAAATCCCCCACCACCTACGCAACATGGATTGGGATAAGGTCATTGCGGACTGCCTGTGCAGTCTCACAATAACAGTGAATTTTCAACGTAATCAAACAACTATATACAAGGCAACTACTTGGGTCGGTATGATTGGAATACTCACAGCGATGTCTTCCAAGTTGTCCTTGAGCCTTAATTATAGACATACAACGGAATACTTTGGACTCACAAAAAACGTTCTGGCGATGTTTCTTGGTTGGTGGCCCATTGGTCTTCTGATCCGCCATGTATTGGATCAAAATTTAACATTCCATGACACAGTTCAACAATTATCCAATAAATACATTATGTCTCCTTGTTATCTTACATTGACTGGTGCGTCTGCTTTTGAGGGCACCCTGATAACACGTTCTAGAACAGGGTCCATCAACCCATTGTGTTTAAGCACCAGAGAGTATATCGTACAAACAAACATGGATCATTGGGTTCATGTTACGGACCCTTTGTGGGCAGGAGATGATAGTCTTTTATTGAATGCTTTGGAGAGGAGAACCCAGGCTGAAGGAGATCTGAACAACTATGATGGACACGAGGACTATATGTCATTTGGTCTCAATCTACTAAGCAGATATCCTGTGATGAATGGCGAGACAGTGTATCAAGTTCTGATGAATCCATCTAAAAACATATATATATCACGTGTGGTCATAAACCCGCCCACCAAACGCCCAGACCTCCGCCATTCTGATCTGGAACATTTAAACAAAGGTCATTACCAGCCCGATAGCGATGACAGGTACTACTTACATGACCATGCTCATTAGCCGTTTGTACTTTTTGTTATGCTTAAATAAACGAATACATTCACCCCCGTATAAAATTTCAAGTAGTCTATACTAAAAATTTTCCATATATTCCGTTTCTTGTTGTGGGAGACTGTCGGCTTGTAATGCTTTTGAATTCTACCCTTGAACTTTTGCCGGCATCTGTTAACATATTTCAACAAAATTCATAGATGGATTGCTACGTTCAAGGAGTGGACCATGTGCGCTTCTTTGTAGGCAACGCTCTACAAAGTGCCTCTTTTTATTGTCAGAAGTTTGGGTTCAGGCAGAGTGCATTTAGAGGGCTACAGACTGGTGATCGTACGCGCTGCACACATGTAGTCACACAGGGGAACTGCACCTTCGCTTTCACAAGCTCTCTATGCCGTAAAGACAAAGATTTTCACGATGAGATAATCAGACATGGAGACAGCGTAAAAGATATCGCCTTTACGGTATCCGATGTTGATAAAGCATTTTCTAGTGCTATCCAAGGAGGTGCATCATGTATTGTTGAACCACACGATGAATACTTTTCCGAAGACGACTATGTCAGATTAGCAACAGTTAAACTACCTATTGGAAATTGGGTCCATACACTAATCGACCGATCTCATCAGCGCAGCAGTTTGTTCCTTCCGGGATACAGAGAAAAATATTACCAAAAGCGGATGGATGCAGCAAGCAACCTTCAAGATACCGCTCTAGATTACTTTGACCACGCAGCATTCGCCATTGAAAAGGATTCGCTAGCCACTGTTGTAGGTCTTTACAGATCCTGCTTTAATTTTGAGAGGTTTTTATCCATGGACGATGACGCTGATGCTGGAATCACAATATCGTCAGAAGATACAAAAAGCAGCGGACTTACAACGATGACGGTAGCACCACCTAATAATGCAACTGCCTTTAAATTTGTCCTAGTGGAGCCAGTCAACAGAGGTAACACAAAGAGTCAAATACAAGAATTTTTGGACTTTCACGATGGACCTGGAGTCGCTCACATTGCTTTGAACACCAGTGACATTATTCACACAGTGTCAACAGCCGTGTTACGGGGAGTTGATTTCATCGACGTACCGTCAACGTACTATGATACATGGAGGGAACAAGAGAATCGCTCTGAAATGTACAAGAGCGTCGAAGAGAGTTGGGAAAAGATTCAACATAATGCAATCCTCGTGGATGGCATTGTTGAGAATGGATACCTATTACAAACATTTACCCTACCACTGGGGGATCGTCCAACATTTTATTTGGAAATCATCTGCAGGAAGGGAAACAACGGATTCGGCAAGCGCAACATTAAAAGTTTATTCGATGCCATCGAGAGACTTCAAAAAGAAAGAGGAAATTACAATTCATAAATCTTTTAATTTTCAAAACAATCTTCTTGGCGTCAAGTGTGTGTCCTGATATTCTGCTCTTGGCTTATTCTCTAATTTCTTCCTTAACGGTGATTCCACGATTGGACTGCGAGGCGTGACTGGCGATGATGTGGCAGAATCAAAGGGCCAATAACTAGACTTGTGCGTATAGCTATCGCCATAAAGCTTACTATAATACTGATTGGCATGTACGCGTAATGGACTGGGAGGAACGGATGGTACCCTATATTCAGGATCACCAGGTTTATAATCATCGACACGCACTGCATCTTTATTAGACGAAACATTAAATCTCGAATTCTTGAAGGTATCGCTTCCCACGAATGCATATTGTTGCTTAGGAACAATGTCACGGCCTGGTTTATGAGGCGAGCTCAACAAGAAGGAATTCTGGAACGTATCCAACTGATCGCTCATATCGACCACCCTGCGGTCATATTCCACTGGGCTATTGATGCTGAGCGGAGATAGCATGGAATCCAATTGAACTTGATTTTGTTCTCGATCGGATCTATCTGCTCTTCTGACTGGCGTGTTGGCTATGGTGGTCGGTAATGACGATGGCGTCTCCAATAACTTCTCCACGCTGTACTTGTTGGTGTACTTGAGCAAGTGATCCCTTCTATCGTTCGTGTTTTCTTGTTTAATGTCATGATAGCGCTGCTGCACCATCAAATCCAAGAATTTATCATCATAAACCATCTTCTTTTGTTCGAAATGGGATTTGAATTTATCAAATTCCGAATCGAATTGTTGCGAGATGCTCGATAAAACCTTATTCATCCTCTCGATCAATTGTTCCTCTCTCTTGCTGTAAATGTCATTGTTGATTGTTACTTGTTGAATCTGTTGATTCGTTCGTAATTGATTTTGTGATGATTCTTGTTTGATTGATTCGTTCAATTGACTCAAATCATTTTGGAATTGTGATTGATGGGATTGTAATTTTTGTGACCATTGTGAATCCAATTGTTGCATCGAATGCGACCACTTGTCGTTCAATTCTTGATTGGATTGCAATAATCGTTGTTCCCAATCCACATTTAATTGTTGTAATTCTTGACCCCATCTAGAGTCCAATTGTTGAAATTGTGATTTTAAAGTTTCAAAGTTGGAATGTAACGAATTGATCTTTTGATCCAACGCGTCAATGTGCTTGTCCACTTGTTCTCTCTCCTTGAATAGAATTTCTCTCGCGTAGAGTTGTAATTTGTTTTCCGATTGATTGATTAGGTCGAGAGTGGAAATGGATTGTTGCAACAATTGGTTTTTTAATTGTTTGGATTCTTCGTTGAGGCGTTGTTCGTTTTGGTTGAGACTGGTGGAAAAGTGTACTTGTTGGTTTAGTAGCTTGTCATTGACTTGTAGTGAGTGATCGTGTAATTTGGAGTCGAGCGATTTGGAGTGATTGTGAATGGATTGTTGGAGGGATGGGACGGTATCGTAGATTAAATTGTCCAGTTGACCTGCGATCTGTATGTATCTGGATTCGTTGGAGGGAACGTATTGGTTGTTGATCATGTCCACTTGATTTTGAATGGATTCGCACTTGTTGACAAGTTGGTTTTGTAATTGTAGGATTGATTGATTGTTGTCGGCATGGTCCGAAATGTTCTTATTGATGAGATCAATGTTGTTCTTGTTACATTCTTCTAGTTTTGAGTTTAATTCCTTGATGGCGATATCGTTGTCTTGCATTAGTTGTTTGGTTCGTTCCTTTTCTGTGATGGTTTCGTTGCGTAGATCATCAATGGCTAGTGCTGTTTGTCTTATTGTCTTTTCGATTTGACTGGAAATGTCCGATTGTAAATTGTAGTTCTTTGTTTCCATCTCCGAAAACAATCGTTCTACATTCTGCTTTAAATCATTTTCGAATTGCTCCAATTTTGTTTGTTCTTTGGTTAGGGTATCTGCTAAATGAATAAAGTTTGTGTTTTGTTGGTCAATGTGTTGCTGTTGGGCGGTTAGTATGGAATCAAAGTGTTGCTGCTGTTCGCCTAAACGCTCAATTAATGCATTGTTGACTGCTTTCAGTTCGGCTTTTGTTTTCGCATCTTGCTCTTGTATTGTGTCTTCGATTTGAGCCTGACTCTTTGAGATTGTGCTGGATGCCAATTTAAGAGAATGAATTGAATCTTGTATGCCTGGAAGTGATTTTTCAAATACTTTTGATTGTATCTCTTTAACTGCTGTGTCAATTTCTATTTTTTGCTCTGATATCGAACTATTTACATCATCCTCTGTTTGTTTTACAATTGGTTTTACAACCTCTTCTAGAATCTTTGTGTAATCCACTTGCACCGGAGTGTTTTGGATTACAGTAACATTGATAGGAGGTGGCGGTTGTTCTATTCTTTTTAATCTCACCGATATACATGGCATAATGCCCCTCGTGGCCTTCTCTGATATTCTGTCGTTCAGATTCTCCAACAACGAATTCATATCAAAAAAGTGTGATATTCTGGCCCGAAGTGTATTGAGACCTGGCACAGGTGATACAGAGAATAATACAAATAAATCCTTGACTAGATCATGATAAACAGCAAAATATTCGTCTTGATTCACTGTCGTTTTGTAGAGATCCGTGCCTTCATCGATATTTGTCCTCAAAGGTGTTCCTAATATTACACATATGGGCTTGTTTTCTTCTTCGTAAAATCCCAATCTTGTTAAAAGTTTTTTCAGAACATCTACACTTGACAATTGCCCATAAAAGTTGAGATTCTCAACTGCTGCTACTTCGAGCTTACTGTTAAAACGATCTGATTTTTGAATGATAGTATGTATGCTACGATCGTGAACGCCCCCCTCAAGAATTTGTTTAGATAGCGCTACTAATTCTTTAATTACATCCTCTGACAAAATCGGCATTTGTTCCGGACACAGAAAACAATATCCAATTTCGCAGCAAATGACTTGCATAAGCTTTTCCCTTTCTTTGTTTCCAAAGTACGGTTCCGCTATACTTGCTACTATAGCTTCAACTACTTTTGGGTACTCTTTTTGGTCAGTTCCCCTGTATTCTAATAAATCCATTATTGAGCTGGTTTTTATCACATCGTTTGTGGACGGTTCCTGATTATTTTGAGATATATCCAATGCGTAGCTTTTAGTATCTGGTGTATCAATAACTGTGCTATTAATTGAAATTGGTGTACGAGGACTTTGTGGAGCGCGAGGAGATTGCGATTGAGAAAAAGATGACGGTATAATACGAGGTGTGCGAGGTGTTCTATTTCTTGTGATTGGAGATTGCTGTTCTGTATTTTTACGTGAGGACGAGTTCTGGGCAGTAACGTCTCTTGAAGCAGGTGAAGCGGGTGTGGAGCGACTGACATCTCTCGGTGCTACTCCATCATCACCGTTCATATTGATTGCACTGTATTGTAAATTTTGTAAGCCACACCGTACATTGAATACATCCGTGCCAACCACAAGAGAAATACAATTTGAATTGATAGAAAAAGATCATCTTTTATTTTTTTGCTTCTCCTTCTCCTTCTCATTTCTTATTTTCTCTTTCATAACCACCCAATCTACACTAAGAGACTCATATTGCAGAAACACTGGATCATTCTCTTGTCTGTTGATTCCCTCCAAATACTTTCTTCTATACCAAACCACAGTATCGATATGAGAGTACGTACTGTTTTTGTTCTTAACAGCAAGTTCCAAGGCTCTTGTCCAGTTATACAATTTTATATGCATTTTGATCGCTCTATACATGAGTCCTGCTTGTAGTAGAATGCTCTCTGCCTCATCGATGTTCCTCATGTACAATGCCATAGCTGCATTTCTGCCTTCGACGGAGGGTATGCTTTTGACCTTCAACATATACTGAACCTTATCGACTTCCTCCAAAGCTGCCAGCGCAGTCTCCGCTGTCTCAATTTCTTTATTTTTGATAGCCATTCCAACCAAGCAAGACCACATGGATCTATCCTTAACGAATCTGCATAATCTCAAGCATGCCTCCCAATTCTTTTTGTCGACAAGTTCATATAAAATTAATGGATGTGGGCTCACGGACATTGTCACTACGCTTCCATCCCATCTCCTAACGTTGCATCTTGTTCCGAAGAAATCTATAATCTGAGATCTCTTTCCTACCTCGCTCTCATCATGAGTAGTCCTTGTGTAAGGTAACAAATCTCTGTCAACGTAGACTATTCCTGGATAGTACCAGGCAGTAAAATGACCGTCACAAACAGCGACCAACATATCTGTGTGGTCGTTCCATTTTGCCGAATCAACCATAGTAGCTAATTTGAACGTATCAGGTCTTTTTGAACCTGTGCCAACTCTACAAATGTACATGTCCCTATTTCTGTCGATAAAAGCTAATTTTCTTTCCGATAGTGGTCCGAATTGAGAAAGAGCAACTTCCATAATGTCCATGTTATGCACAATGACCTCAGCACTTTCTTTGGATGAGGTTAAATTGAATAATCGAACTGCTTTGCCCTCTGCCTCTCCCTTGTCAATGATACAAATCATATCATTGCTAACACTCACAGAGTTACTGTTCAAGAACTCTGTGCGCAGACCGGGGAACTTTGGGTTGGATAATAATTTACCGTCATAATTATAAACTTGTATGCCACTGGAATTGTCCATCATCAAGAAGATTTTCTTGCTGAGTAGTATCAAACTGACATTGTCCTTGACGTCAAACTGATGTGGAGAGTTCCAACTCTGAACATCATATATCCAACATTGACTAGCGGTAGCTACTACTAAATGACCGAACCCTAATTTCCATTTTATAATCTTGTCTCTAAATTCAATTTCTTCGGAGGTGTCGCCAAGAATATCGTGCACTTTCATCTTGAGGTTTTCGTTAATTGATACAACCAAGTTCCTCCACTCTAGTTGTCTCTCTACTAGCTGTGCGAAACAAACTTCTCCGTTACCACCTGCAGCTGCTAGCTGTGTGCCATCTGATGTCCAGGATATGTTAAGAATAGACCCTGTATTTGTGGATTTTCTTGTGTACGCCCACTTATAATTAATTAATTTTTAAGTCGTTTACTTACGCCAGTCTTATCGCATATCTTCAAGGTGTTGAAGCTTCCGACTGCGAACGTTTCACCGTCAGGACTCCATGATACAGATGTGATGCTGTAGTCGAATGGAGCGCTAGAGTATAAATTTCTACCATGACTGTCCCATACTTTGTATTTTCCATCCTCTCCACAACTCACAATGAACTTGGATAAAATGTTCCAGTCAACTTTCAAGACGATACCATCGTGAGCTTTCCATTGCATCTGCTTGGCTGAGCTTGTTGCATGTAGGGGCTTTATGATTAAATCTTTTCCTGAAGTGAACAGAATGTTTTGTTCTATTACAGTTGGAGGGCCCCAAGTAGCAGAATATATGCACTTTCCAGTTGTGGCCAAAGTAGAGCGCAACTGTCCGTTTCTCGACCATATCTTTAACACGCCATCTTCTCCTCCCGTCACAAGTGCCGTACCCTCATGATTCCATCTTACGCAAACTACTGCACCCAAGTGGGCATCTTTTACGATTTTGTCAATGCGACCGGACTTTGAAATCAATGAAAAAGACCCTAAAGATTAAAAACAACTAATAAGAAGCACTTACCATCAGCCCCACCAAGGACAAATACGTCATTCTGAGTGTTTGCCGCCTTTTTAGTTGGCACCGGTAACCAGTGAATGTCTGTTATGAAAGAGTCGGAATCGCAAACTTTCGCTAACGGCTCTCCATTCAAATTCCACCTCCAAACAGTCTTGTCGTCTCCACAAGAATAAAGTTCGTTGTTGCTCGACCATCCAACAGCAGTGCAAACATCCTTATCTATTCCATTGGTTTAATCAAAAGAAACAACAGTAACATACGCTTTAGATCGTTGGACTGCTGTTCAGTGATTTTGAGCCTCATTCTTATATAAAAATTGTAACATAAAATAGGTTGACAATAAGAAGCGCAAATTTCAAAAAAAACAAAAAATTTAATTGTTGTTACAGTCATTTTCATCATCGTCTTCATCTTCATCTTCTTCGTCTTCATCATCACTTACATCACTTTCATACATTTCGTCATCACCTTCCATATCACTGTCGTCATCCGTCACGTTATCCATGCACTGTGTTGAGTACTGCTTTAACACGTCCCGCACGTCTACCTGTTTGTTCCATTTCAACATCTTGATGTACTTCCCGTGCAATCGGATCAAGTAGTCTTGTAATGACAAGAGTTCCTCGTCCATGTACACGTTGCTTTGGGAGTTCACAAAATCGTCGATTTGGCAACGAAACGGTGTTATTGGGATAATGTTGCTGCTGTCCTCTTCGCACCATACTTCTGGCTTATCATCTACTATCAGAGACATTGATCTTTTACATAACATTTTATGAAGCTGCTTCTTGGCCGTCGTCCTTCCTCTCACCGCTTTAGTAAAAATGGCTTGAATGTTGCAGGAGGGGTTCAAGGCTTGAAGATGTTGATAAATTGTTTTGGCGTATCGATCGGTCCCATTCGTGTAAATATAAATCTCATATAATTTACCAACATTCTGAAGGAAATCAAACAGGTGCGGCCTCAAAAATACTGTAAAAGCAGATGATTGGGAGGTGCAAAATGAAAACCGGTTATGACCATTGGGTGGTATTATGTTTTGGCCGTTTAATGGAGTCTTGATGCTGTGAAGCATCGTTTCGTCCATGTCCAGTACTAAACGTAGCTTCCCACTTCGGCGCATGGCTTTATAGTCTTGTTTGAATATCTCCAACATGATGTCGCGGTTATTTGCTTGGAGTCCACATACCCCTGGTGCAATCCAGTCGAGACTTATGCCCAACTGCTCAGTCGATGCACTTTCATACTTTGATGGTGCCCGCTTGCAGATATCAGCAATGTCTTGGCCACATGAGGTACATAGACCGCGATATGTTAGGTCGTGAGCTGTTAATTGTTAGTATCAATTGTCAAATAGTTGCGCTCGCTGCACTCACCACAATAATTTGGGGTTAGATGCGATAGAACCATGTTTGAGTTATGACGATAGATAATGAGAGATTGTTGTGATGACGTTTTTTGAAGAAATGAAGGGTTCAATTTCCACTTGCTTTTATACTGTTGTTATTCCGATATATAAAAATAGTATCCAATAAAAATAATTCCTTGTCAATCAAAAATGAAGACGGTTGGCCACGTGGCTCCTCTAATTTGACTCTTCTACACAGTGATGCGTCTAACACAAGCCAGTACTGATGTGTTTTAATTGAACGATACAATTACGTGGATAAGAACACAATACATTGCTTTCAGAACACCTAATAAGAATATTTTTCACAATTGAGCATTTTTTACATCAGCCAATGTTTAAGCACAGATGCACTATAACTTATTAAACAATATATTTTGCCATTAACTACGTATGTTTTCGACTTCATCATTTTTCAACTAATTCGATAGCTTACATTTTATTATCAGGCTTATTGTGAGCAATCCTTGTTCTGCAAGCTAACACCAATGAACTAGCTATTGTGTGACTTCACTGAGTTTCATAAACATTAGAGTGGACAGCATTGGTTAAGATGATTTAAAGTGGCCACATCACAAAGGACAAATTGATAATGGAATATAAAGAAAATCACGATGAAACATCAAGTTAAAAGCAAAATGAATAAATGACAAGTTTTATTATTAACAACAGTTTCTTCGGATACCTAAAGGTCCTGACTCCGATGAATCTAATAATCATTCAGTCGATTGACATTAAAATGTGCTTATGGCAGATATCAGCTAGAAGACGTTGACATAACGTTACCTAACTATTTATAGTCATTCAGATTGTAATCATCATAAATTAACACAAACAAACAAAAAGACAAAGTAATTAATTGTTTAGCATTTTTACATTTTTATTGTATGAATGACTAATTATTGTTACATTATTAAAAGTTCGCATGACCCAAGCAAAAAGAAAAAGCTTCCAACTGCCCATAAAATAGATCCAACTTCGTCTTTATGAAACAGGAAGCAGAAACCTCCAGCAAAGAATTCCAGTCCTCCTAGAGCGAAAAGTATATGGAAAATTGCAACCATGACGACAGATTTTGTTGATTTGTAAGGAGGGATGAGGCACCGAATTAAAGCATAAATGTTGCTCAGTGAGGTAAGAGTAGAACCTACTCTGTAGAGCCAATTACCAACAATCCCTTGATTAATTGTGGGCCAATACATAACAGAGCCCACCAGGAAAAATAGATTAATCAAAACACTGAGCGTGCCTCTTGTTAAAAAGACATTTAAAACATACTTCATAAAGTTATTTCTTTGTGGTTCATCCGGATTTCGTAAAAGTTCTTCCTTCTCTTCGCTTGGTTGTGTTTTATCATTGGACGTGATTTGCGCCTTTAAGTTGCTACACCACTCGTAGATGGAAGCAATAAGGAAGAATGCAGAACCAGTAATGAACATTGAGACACCTGCTTCGTAGCAGTTAGGTCTAGAAACAAGTTTTGGGTGGAACAATGTGGCGCCTGAGATAAACGTAGCACTACCTATAATATACATTCCTGTAAGTATATAAGCATCCCATGCTTTGACCATTTTGTTGAAACAATTTCTTCGATATGTGAAAAGTTATGGACTTCTATACAATCACTTCGGCGAATACACAGCCGACCAAGTCATTTTGTTTATCAATTCCGTAACTCCGGTTGACAACACCGGCTGTCCTGACTTCAAGCTCTTTGAGATATCTTCAAATTCGAATACGCTCATGAGTAAATAAGCTACCCTTGGATTGGATCACCGTGTGATATAGAATTTCTAAATGTCATCCGCAACATCATTGTACAGGAATGTTGTTTTAAACGGAGGATCAAGGATGCAAGCTATAAAGTACGTGTCGTTTCCATTCGCCATTGTATAAATACACGAAAGTGCTGATTTTCAACAATGTCAAATGCTTGGTTTGTACAAATGATGAACTTTAGAAACGCGTCCTTCTCTATAGCACCTTGTTTTTCAACTTGAAGATCGTTCCCTTCCAAAATTAATCAATCTTTCAACATAAAGTAATGATGCCATCTGATGAATAATCTCTGGCAATCTTGGCGAATCTAAAGTTAATTTGTAACGCTTATATTTATTAATATAAACCCGCTTTATTTTTAGGATTGATTTTATACCGAAAATACCAGATGAAGATCAACATAGCAACATATTATAGCTTCCTTTCACTCTGTGCTATTCTATCTTTGTTCAGCTTAATTTCACATACAAGAAAATTACTGCCAATTAGCGCAGGGAGAGATAACAAATACATAGAACATGTAGAATACAAGATTGGTGTTAATCAAAACCAAGTTTATATTGCTGTTGCATCAGGTGCGAACATGTTGGAATCAAAAGCAAAGGTTGCCCATGATGAATGGCTTAATCGTTTCAAACCAGAAAACAATTACATTATAACAACGAAATTGAACAGCACCATATTTAGCAAAGCTAATAAATGGTTTCCCAATGCGCATGTAATTCAAGTGCCAAATAGTGAAGACAATTATTGGTCTGCACAGTACCGCTTCTTTTATGCCATGCAATATATGTACCGTGCATCCGTCGAGCGTAATGATAACAAGGTTCGATGGTTTTATGTCGCGGATGATGACACTTTTGTTATTCCTTACCAATTTTATAAATTAATGGCCCGCCTTCATTCTGAAAACATTCATTTGAGACCTGCAATTGTTGGTAGGTGCGAATATCCCACTTCCGAGAGGTTTTATGGAGGTTCAGGGGTACTCATCAATACTCTGGCCATGAAGTTATTGATGGAGAATTTGAATTTATGCTCTGTGGCTCTTGATTCTAGTATGCCTAGAGTTGGCCATTATTATGATATTGATGTCCCAAAGTGCTTTATTGAAATTGCTGATAAATTAAAAATATCTGTCCAAGGGTGTATTCCTGCACCAGAGATGAGTGATAGAATGTTTAAAGATAAATGTACCAAAAAATACTTTCCTTCGATTCAAGAACAACCAAAAGGACTGTCACACCACCTACGGAATTTTGCAACTTTTCATAGGTATTACAAAAAGACAGACATTGATCAACTCAAGTCAGTTTATGGTCCAGAGCACTTTGATGTCGGGGACACTCTTTATTTCGAAAGAACAGCGCCATTAGTGTTTTCTAAAGACATTACGCATTTGTCAAACAAGCAGATGAATCGCACTATTATTAGGGTCCCTGATAACCCATGTGATACTGACATTGCAAATTCTATTAGTGACATTGTTGATATGAATACAGATTGGTATGTTATCGTTCCGAGCTCCGCTTGTATAACGAATTCTAATTTTGATGAGAGCTTCGTTCCTACAGTACCGATCGTCATTGCGGGGAGTTCTTCACGGGTTTGGAAGCCTAATCACAAAATACCTTTTGGTTCGGGATTAATTATATCAAATTCGTGGGTCAAGAAGATGAACTTGCAAAACAGTGATAAATCTTCACGAATCAAGTTTGTTTTCGACAACATTAGTGGCGAACAGATTAAAATTAGAGATGGAATTATTTTACAGCACCATCCACTACAACTTTGTGAAAACCCAAACAACTTCTACATTGATGGACTGTATGCTGTTCATCCAGACCGGATTATTGTACACGGATCAATCAATAATAGTTGTACAAACAACTATTATGAGGAAGGATCACAGCATCACGAGATGTGGGCGAAGAAAAATACACATTAAAATTTTGATTTTTGATTTTATTTTTTGCTTGTTAATACCTTTATGAATAACTCTTATTACATCTGATGTGCAATGGAGACAATCTAGCATCAATATGCTGTTTTTTTATAATTGTCAATAAGCTCCTTGTCTTGATTAGGGTAATCTTTGGACGACGATGCCTTTTTGATTAGTATATTTGCTTGTATACTTCACTGACAGCAGGGCCTTAGAAGACCTGAAAAAAGCGTGTTCTTGATCTGCGTGAAAAGATGAACATATTTATGAAACAACACTTAAAAGTTATTGGTGGACGACTTATCAAAAATTTATAAAGGTCCATTCAGTAGCTATTAACATTTTAAAGTCTCAAGCCGGTCGCCAAAATTTCTAAGATATTAAAACTTCCATAATGACTGATGTGACGAAAACGTGCCTAGCCAAAAGTGGTGATGTAAATATCAATTTCAATCCAATCAATTAAGATAGTTCCATACATTATTTCGACACTAATATCTCTTCAACTAGTTCTAGCCCTCTTACGTTGACAATGTTGAATGCGACGCTTGTGTTGTATAACGCCACTAATGTAACAACAGTTGTCCTGCCTATGAACAAGTACTGGGTTGGACCGACCACTTGGAGTATAATGGCGACAGTTGTATCCGCTCTAATGCTGGCGGCAGTGTTTTTATTTATTAGGAGGAACAAGCAGCCGATAGTTGCGTTTGAGCCGACCCTCACATTATGGATGCTCACTTTTGAAATCATAATCGCAGTCACACTCATGACACGGATAGCAATTGATAGGTACACGTTCCCGTGCTTTTTTTATGTATTTATAATACTGGTGATAATGCCTCAACCATATTGGTGTAGGGTTGTGAGATGTATTAGACTGATATTGCTGTTCCACCTGAGTAGCCACATGGTATCCAACTCAAAAGACACAAATGAACTCAGTCGAAAAGTTTTTTTGAGGACAACAAAAATTTTGAAAATCTTTTCAAACAAATTCACAAACATCATCATGCTGTTAGCAGCTCTTATATTTCATATATTATTATGGTTGCTTCTTACTGGTACATACTCCCTTATACATAAGAACTATTTTATAACAGCAGGATGTGAATTTGATACATTTGTATTTGTAATTGTATGTGTATATCTCATCACTATTCAATTGATACAGTTTGCGCTAACTCTATATATATTATTTAGAGTCGATGATACTTGGGGTTTGGCAAAAGAGTCTGTCGTTGTTTTCTTAGTACATGTGTCTAGTTTAATTGCATTTTCAATCTGTAATATTATCCCCGAATATGTTGCTGTTATCAACTATATGGTTCCATCTATTTGGTTCATAGCGTACCCGCCCCTGTACGACTCACTCGTTGCATTTATTATTTGCTTTGTAAGCTTCAGGAGTTCACTCAACTATAACAGTCGAAGAAGGAACCTAAGACAACAGTCTAACCCCACCACCAGAAGATCCGTAATCAATGGTAGAAGAAAAACAAACGTGGACATAATTCTTGAGGACATTTTTGCTAAAAAAGAGTTCCTTACTTTCGCTGAGAAGAGTTTTTGTCCCGAGACCATTCTTGCATATAATGACATTCAGGAATACAAATCCTTAGATACAGATGAAAAGAGAAAGGCGAAAGCAGCATTTATTTATGAGCAATATTTGAATCAAAAATCGGCACCACTCCTGCTCAACTTGCCAAATTATAAAGATTTCAATGCTGCCATAGAGAAAGCTATTTCTTTTGAGCTGCACAATAAAATCTCTCCCGACACCCCCACCTCACCCATCAGTCCCGTTTCAAGTACACCCATCGTGCTAGACAAAAATGCTGATTGCATCTTGAGCCCAGAAGATAACGTCATTTGTAAAAGTTTGTTTGATAAATTAGAAAGACAAGTTAAAATAGAGATGCTGGATACCTATGTGAGGTTCAAGAGGACGTTGCAATACAAGAAAATAACAGAGACTATACCAGAGCTATTAGAAGAAGACTTGATAGAATCGTCGATAGACCCTGTTAGTGTAAACATTGAGTGAATAAATGTATAATACTTTTTGACTTCAAGTTTTTTGTGTGATTGATGACTTTAAAACACAATTGTACTGTTTGTGGATTGGTAGTTCGGTAATAAGTAGATTCAAGTTATGTCCATTTAGTTTGTCTGCTCAAGTCTTGTTGTCAACAAAACGACCAACCATGAAGATAAAAATAAAACAATGAAGTTGACAGTGAAAACATTATCCGGAGTGCAGCATACATTCGATGTGGATGAAGACGATAAAGTAGAGATATTGAAGAAGTATATTGAAGAGAAAGTAGGGATCCCACCAGTACAACAGAGACTAGTGTATGCTGGTAAAGTTCTTCCAGAGGACAAGACCATTACCGAAATGAAATTAGGGCCAAATACTGTGGTACAATTAATTCTAATGCTAAAGGGTGGGCGGCAATAATTAAAATGCAATACCCAGCACTTAAGATAACTAATGAACTAATCTTATATCAAAAGACTTGGTATTCCATTATCAAATATTAATACTTGTTAGTCTAAAGTTGAACTAAATATTTGTACTTTAATTTGAAGCTTTATATGCATCTTGATCTTTGCCACATATTTACTTCATCCTGGTCATCCATATTTTACAAAATTAAATCATCACTTAAAATGACCATCGTGTCAACCAATTAATTTACGTATTGATTATGGATTGATTGACACGATCCTTTTGTTTATATAAATAATGTTGGAAGGATTGTACGGTAGCACAAGCACCACCATAAACAGTTGTACCACAGTGTACGTGTTTGGTGGAGCACATGAGAGCAAAGACGCCTCCACAATCTTGAGCAATGAACTATATGAATTATACCCCGGTAATTCATTGTTGTCTCCAAACTAACCACAAAATAGATGACGATAAATTACAATTGGTACAAACTGACAATAAAATTCAACCAAGAATCTTTTCCTCCTCATTTTATGACGACCACAAATTTTACGTTTTTGGAGGCAAAACTATTGATGTCACGAGTGATCTTTGGTGCTTGGACTTGGAAACAAATTCGTGGACCAAACTAGAGTACTTGTACGATAAGGAAGCTGACGTCCCCACGCCAAGATACGGCCATTGTTCTATTCTCTACGACAACGTAGCTTACATTTATGGCGGTTGCGACGGAGCAGGACGCACTGACAAGAAGTTATACCGTTACCACGTTCGAAACAACAAGTGGTTGGAACCTGTCAACATTGACATTCCATCAAGACTGCACCACACAATGATCTTTGTGGAGGGTGACATTTACATTTATGGTGGTTGCAACGAATCCAAGACCTGCTTTAGTGACTTTTACAAGATTAATAAAGACAATTTTTCTGTGACAAAAATCATTAGCGCGGACGGCTACTCACCGTCAGCAAGATTTGGTCATTCCATGTATTACTTTGACGGCATGTTTTACATTGTCGGAGGAACCAACAACTCAAATGTTGGCATCAACGATCAACAATGCTTTACTAAAGACATGATCTGGACCAAAATATCACTAGAAGGAGATCTTGATGGGCCTGTATTTGCAACTGCTACTTGTAATTCTCAAGGAAACCTCATCATTGTTGGCGGCAAGAAGAGATCTCTTCGCACATTGGAACAAGATCAACTCGAAGAAGCCAACGACAATTTAACAAGTGCCATCAAGAGTCTGTCCCAAGAAATCATTGCCACAATACTACAATTCTGCGACCACAAAACACTTGGTAGAATCATTTGTGCCTCCAAATCATGGGAAACTTCGAAAGTAGCAGCAGCAAATGTCGTTTGGGAACCTTCAGCAAAACAATTATACGAAGCATCAGAATTCAAATACCTTCCGAGCGACAATGCCAACAAGATCAAAATCGAGCAACTATTGAACTGTGACTGCAAGCCATACGACAACAACTTTAAACAATGCGTGGACATGATGATGAAGGTTCACATTGATTATAACAGTCAACCACAATTCGACACAAGAGCAGCGGAACTAATCAAACATTCATGCGACTACTCTATGGGAGAGTCTCAGATCAAAACAACATTTTTCAAAGTGGTGACGACAGGCGATAGCAGGACAGGTAAAACTGCTTTGTGGACGACAGCAGTGTTAAGAAAAATCGACGGTTACTTTCCAACCGTATTTGATAATTATGCTTATTCCATGCATCATAAAAGTGGGTTCAATTTAAGTATAAGTTGCTTGGAAGGAATTTGTAAGTATGATTAACTAATTCCATCACTAACCATCACAGCTGAACATTATGGTGCACATGCGGTGGGAATTTATCCAAACACGGATCTTTTTTTGGTTACCTTTAGCGTTGATGACAGAAGTTCGTTCGATAATGTGAGGAATTTTTGGATTGGCAGGCTTCGTGAACAATGTCCCAAGGCATCCATCATTTTAGTTGGTACGAAAAGGGATTTGAGAAGAGATGCGAGTGCTATTGAAATTTTGAACCAGAAAGGAGAAACTTTCGTGCAAGAGTATGAAGCTTTGAACCTGGTGACGGAATGCAACCTTGTTCTGTACTTTGAAACATCTGCAAAAGATTATTACGGAAGTAAGGAGTTGCTCGTGTTGATTGCAGAGGTTTTGAGAAACAAGAGTATAGGTAGCCAAAAAAAGAAAAAGTGCAAAGTGCAATAAAACTTCATGAGATTTATTAATTTGTTGTTTGGTCTCACATGAAGTCATTTGCAGGTGGATCAACTTTGAATGAATAAACTTCTGGATGGTTTCCTGACCTCGTAATACACGGATTCCTTTTCGGATTATTAATTGATATAAGTTTATCACAATGTTTGCAATGTGCATGAACAACTAAGAAGGATTAAATTTGTTTTATAAGTGATGAGTATATTACGTTTGTTACAAGTTGGACAAGTGTGACCATCTTTGATTTCATTGTATGGTATTGATTTTGCCCACCTGCTCTGAAATCGAAGTTCTTTTGCGCTGACCGCACATTGTCTGGAGATACAATAATACATGTCATGTGGTGACGGCTTCCATACTTGCGTACTGTCTAACAAATCTGCCTCAACCTTATTACAAGCACTCCTATGCTGTGCAATGTCATTCATTTTCCTCTCTAGATCGTCAAGGTCCAAACCGTCAGCCCATGTGGGCACCGAGTGAGTTTGATATCTCCAAATCAATTTGTTATCTGCTATACATTCGTAACGGAAAGAATGTAAAAGTATGTGGTCATGAAAAGGATGTTCTTTTTTTTCAAGTTTGTCAATGAACATGTCTACATGTTTTTGAAAAGCATTCTCAATAAACTCATCTGGTGAAGAACAATCATCATCGACGCACATCCATGGATATTTGGGGACGGTGTAGCCTTGACATGTTGTGATGGGACGATCATTTACAATAGGATGGTTAATTGAATACATGTGCTGCCTTATCTGATGAAATCTACCAGAAACAGGAGAACAAAGAAGCAAGGACGTATCTGAGAAAGAATCATATTTTAACAAAGAAAGAATAGTAACAGCATCGAGCAAGCGTTCACGTGAATTGTCAAACACTAGTGAATCGACATGGAAGACTTGGTCTTGTTGAATGAGACCTTTAACTTTCGCAATGTAATACTTGTGTAATTTTTGTTTGGAAAGTTGCAATTTGTGAAAACTTGCAGCTTTGAAGATTACAAAAGTAAAATGTTTAAAACTTACCTGCTTTTCTGTTCTTGGCAAAAATACAAACACCAGTGGTTCCTTTGTCTAACCTATGACATGCTTTTAGGATGAAATTAAATGATGTGGTGATTATTACGTCTGATGTTTAGTTTATTATATTTGTGTGCGAGCATATGTAGCAGTGTGTTTTGGAGATAAGGTTCTCCTGGCTGTACAGGTACTCCACTTGGCTTGTTAACAACAAGATAGTCCTCGTCCTCATGTACGAATTCAATTTCATCTTGATGGAGGACTGGTGAATCAAGATGAAACACTCCCTTGACTTTAATGTGGTCGTCTTTTGTTATAATGTGGTTCGAATCACATTGGTTATTATTGATGCATATACTGCCATTTTTTATCATATCATTCTGGCATTGTTTAATCAGAAGATGATTACTACTTTACGATGGTGACGTTTGGAATGTAATAATCTTTAAGTGCCTGTGTTAGAGTTTTTCCAATCCAATCTGCACTACATGGTCCATTAAGTACTATTAACTGCGGATAGACAAAACGTAATCCTCTCACAATCTGGACGTTGTGTTGCATTTGCACAAAACTGTTGGTTGATTGTAAGCTGACAGGGAAGTAGACAAGAGAAATTCACCAACACCCCTCTAGCCCATGAAGTCATATTTTTAGTTTTATTTCACATTTTTATTGAGAGTTGGACTTTCCAGTCAAAACATCCAACATTGTGCTTCCCAACCTTGCTGGACTCTTTGCGACGGTAATTCCTGCACCTTCTAGAGCACGAATCTTGCTTGGTGCATCTCCCTTGCCTCCACTAATCACTGCTCCTGCGTGACCCATTCTGCGACCAGGTGGCGCAGTGATTCCTGCGATGAAACTTACCACTGGCTTCTTGATGCTGTGTGATTTTAAAAAGTCTGCTGCCTCTTCCTCTGCACTACCTCCAATTTCACCAATCATGATGATTCCCTCGGTCTCTGGATCTTGAAGGAATTTATCCAAAACATCAACAAAGTTGGTTCCGTTGAATGGATCACCACCAATACCAACGCATGTGGATTGACCCAACCCTACGCTAGTGGTTTGGTGGACTGCTTCATAAGTCAAAGTACCACTTCTGCTCACAATACCGATTTTACCCTTTTGATGGATGTAACCTGGCATGATACCGATCTTGCATTCGCCTGGCTTGATGATACCTGGGCAGTTGGGACCAATCAAGCGTGACTTGGAGCCCTTTAGTAACTGTTTGACGCGAACCATGTCGTGTTGGGGAATACCTTCGGTGATGCAAACAATAAGTGGGATTTCTGCTTTGATGGCATCCTCGATGGCTGCAGCTGCAGCTGGGGGTGGCACGTAAATAACTGTGGCCTCTGCACCTGTCTTTTCAACAGCCTTATTTTTTTTGTTATACAAAGTTGTAAATTTAACAAACTCACCTCGCGCACGTCTTTAAATATTGGTAGTCCGAGATGTGTTGTGCCTGCCTTCTGTGGGTGAGTTCCTCCAACCATTTTGGTACCATACTCAATTGCTTGTTGAGTGTGGAAAGTTCCCTATAAATAAGACGGTTGTTGTCAAGTTTCAAAAACAAACCTGTTTTCCTGTAATACCTTGGCAAATTACCTTAGTATCCTTGTTGATGAATACGTAGGGTTTATTAGTTGAATAATTACGAATAACATTTTTGGAGAGCAAGTTGCGTGATTTGCTGAACATTGAGGTCGATCTGTTGAGCATGGTCCCTGTTTGTTTCAGCCAGTCAAAATGTTTGCACAACTAAAATTACAAAAGCCAACTCAACCAAGGATTAGACAACAAAGAAACAAATTGTGTGGTTCAAAACTTTGTTTATTACATTCCTCTAAGCTTTATCAAATTTCCAGACTTGCCATCGATTGCATGAATGGCTCTTGACTCTTTATAAGATGATATGCTTACCAAATTTACCTCTCGGCACTTTGATTCAGCCTTCTCAACTACAGAAAACTTGTCCTTGCTGTTCCATTTGAACAATAAGCCATCGGTAGCCGTGACTCCGTAAACAACATTGTCGGTTGAGATGTCCAAGAGACGCATTTTTACATCTCCTACTTTGTACCATTTATCTGTTGAGTCATCGAATCTGTAAGGGTAGTCGTCAACGCCTAAACCCCATATTTCCATCTTGTGTAGTAATTGCTTTGACCCACAAGCAATGTTCTTAAGAGGAACGTTTCCAAAACGCACCCATGAGGGCCTTTTTAGTGTACTTGCGTCGGTGCCGTGCTTGATATCGAGTACGACTGGTAGGTTGTCTCCCAAGCCAACTCCCAGAACTTTCTTTCCGGTTATAGCCTTGATGTGACTGAGTGGTACATTGTGGTCGATAGTGATTTTGATAAATTGACCTTCAATATATTGGTGAAGTAAGTTGTCGTGTCCAGCAACGGCGAATAAATCACCATTCTTGGCACAACTAATATCTTTAAACCCGAACTTCCCGGTATTTATAAAGTCCCATTGCTTTTCCTTGTTAAGCTTAAAAATGTGGCCACCATATGTTAAAGAATATATATCCTCATTCTTGCTGCCTGTTGTTACGGTGGAGAGTGCCATTGGGTCCATTGTGACGGAGCCAGGTGCAGCATCAACTGGTTTTTCTAATGTATCGGTGTGATTGTGTATGATTTGTTGTGTTTGCATGTTTTGTTGTGTTTTGTTGTTGTCTTTAGAATATCTTTTTATAGACTGCGTTTTTAGATATGTTTATTTTTAGAGTTGATAACAATAGAGTTAATTTACAAATTTATTATTGCCTTTCTGATTACTCTCCGTGTTCGTTTTTACGCTATAATATTATTAGTAGATGTATGACCTAATTACTAGCTATGTCACTATAGATAGTACATGTAGAAGATATAAACATGAGGAGCCACATAAAAGAAACGACAAGGCGTACTGACAAGTCTTTATGGTTGTTCTCAGCTTTAAAAGGTTATTTTTCTTGACATCAAGTCAGTAAAGAATAGTCTATGTGTCTCAAATGCAAATATCAACGCTTTTTATTTTGAATCCATATAACATCAGCATCATCTTCATCGTCATCTTGATCTAGCTTCCTCTTTCCATTGCCTGATGGGGGCGTAGTCACCACAATTACATCATCATCTCCTTCCTCAGGTTCCTCAGTAATAGCAAACACATCTTCATCAAAAGCAAAATCACCCAAATCATCATCCTTGAATAAGTCAATATCATCGTTGCTATTTTCAAGCATTTGTTTTGCACTGACAAAAGGAGAGCTTGTCATGCTGCTCGCTTTTACAAAGGACGGACAACTAGAGGTACTTTCGAAACTCGCATTTAAATGACACTTTTGGCTGTGAAAATCATCAAAATCATCATCGTAAGGGTCAGGATACATGTTTTTGATAAATTGACTCTCCACCAGATCAGCATCCTCTATTTGAGATACAAAATCATGGTAATCGTCTAATTCTTGTTTTGTAACTTCATCAAGGTTTTGCATGTGACTAAATTTTTTCAAACAAAGAGTACGGTGATCAAATAATTCACCTTTTTGCTTTATTAACGCGTTTAAAAAATCACTTTGATAGTGAGGCTTATCGCCATCACTCCTACTGTCTGATCTAAATGCACAATGAGTCATGTAAAGTTTATTTTTAGCTCTAGTCATCCCTACAAACAAAAGTCTTTTTTCTTCCTTGACCTGTTCTGATGTCTTGGCTCGGTAGAACGGCAAACTACCATTTTCGCAATTGCATATAAACACAGTATCGAACTCCAGACCTTTGGAAGCGTGTAGAGTGGCAATCATCACTCCGCCTTGATAGTCCCGTTCGTTGTCGTTAAAACTCTCGCTCAGCTTAATGTTGTCCAGGAGACATATTAATGTAGAGTCGTCACATTCGGTCAACACATTTTTTATAAAATTTTTAGTCTTGCGAGACCATTGTAATGTAAAAATGCTGTCAACAATTTCAGTGATGGGTGCCTGCTTCATGCTTGTCAAATGATCCATAAATGAGATCATTGACTTTAGCCGACCAAACTCTTCCTGGTTAATGTTGGACTGCTTAATGTTTTTTAACTTGTTCATGATGGTGTTTTGATCCGACGGTTGGTTCGATATCAATAGTAGAATGACCTCCAAGATTGTAATGCTCAGTTTGAACAACGTACACTAAAGAATGATTAGATTTAAAGTCAAAACTTCTTACAATGTTCATGAGGGATTGATTGTCCAGCTGTCCATTAATGAATGACAACAAGCTGCCAAACTGTTGAACTTCTGCAGAACTCACTTGGTCGTTGGAATGAACATGAACAGGTATGTTGTACTCCTCCATGTAACTCTTCATGTCAAGTAGCATGAACTTTGTCCTGGCAAGAATGGCAAAATCCTTATATTTCAAATTCCGGCTCTTGATAAGTTCTTGAATGGTATTATACACAAATAGCCGTTCGTCACTCTCATTGCGACACTGCTTGACGACTATTTTATCGCCTTCAGGTTTACCTATTAATGTGACTCTTGACGACATCAAGTGAGAGGCAGCGTCCAATATAACTTGTGTGGAGCGGTAGGAATGTGTGAGGTCAATCTCCAAAGCACCTGGAAAGTCACTCCTAAGATTGTCCAAGTTCTTTGCATCAGCATGCCTCCAAGTGAAAATGGTTTGCTGTGGATCTCCAACAACAAAAATGTTCTGATGTTCGCTGCACAGATCGATCGCCAACCTAAAAAAAGTTCTTTAGTGGTTCAAAATCAGTTCTTACTTGTATTGTAAAGTGTTTGTATCCTGGAACTCATCAACTAATAAGTGATGTATTTCGCTGGAAACCTGTTTTCTAACTTCTGGGTGCTTCTGAAAAGCACGACGTAAAAGAAGTAGAAGATCGTCATAATCAACTTTATTGACAAGGGCTGTGTCCTGTACGTAGTGTTCATATATTTTGTGAAAGTAGGATGGTAGAGGTTGTGAGAATAGTTTTTGTACATCTGGTATTCTCATTGTAATTTGTTCCCTCGATAGTTCATGATTTTTCGCAGTCGAGATCATCTCTATGACTGTGTGGGAGTTCAATTCAGACGACTCTACTTTCAGATTGTTTAAAATGTTATTTACAATTTCCTACAATGATTAGACGACCTTTAACTATTTAGCGCTTACTCTCTGCTCAAGCGACGATAATATCGCGAAATGGCTGTCCAAGTTGGCGCTTGCGTGATGTTTTCTTAAAATTTTCATTGCAACCGAATGGAAGGTACCCACGACAATGTCCTTCTTTCCAGAAAGGTGTACAATCCTCTCCTTCATTTCTGCCGCCTTCGAATGTAAGCATCTTCAGGAATTTAGTATCAGTAGACCTACCGCCTTCTTGGTAAATGTGAGTGCCATAATATTTTTGCTATTAATTCGATTATTTTCAATTAAATGCTTGACGCGCAAACTAATAACTCTTGTCTTTCCAGTACCTGGGCCTGCGAATATTATACATTGTTTGTTTGATGTTTTTACTGCATCTTCCTGCGATTTGTTCAATGTGTATGTTACTTGATTTTGCATTCCGACAGTTGTTACTGGAAGTTGACTGAGAGTTATTAAATTGTAACCTTCAATTTTAGTTTCTGTCTGATTTTTGATATTTGGCGACAACGTAGGAACGAAAGGATGAAGTAAAGTTCATTAAGATTGATATTCTGAGGCATATCTTAAGTATTTTATTTGTACATTTTCTAACTTCGTCTTCTACGAGATTTACATGGTATCGATGAAAAATAAATAGTTTTGTTGACAATGGTCGGTGTTAGGTAAATCGCTCTTTAATGCATCCAAGCCTTTTATTCTGCTTTTCTTCTTCTTGAACCATCCAATTCGATATTCTACTTTCTCTAATTTTAATCCAATCTTTCACATTTTTATTTACACTCGACGTTGTTGTATGTTTAGGAGAACGAGAATACTCTGTGACTTTGTTTTTAATTTGTTTTGCGTTCGTTGGGCTCTTCTGCTTTGCTTCATTTAGTCTAGCCCTTTCTCGGCTTCCAAAGTAAAATCTCAGAGACGTACATGATGAAGACAAGTTGAAAGGCATACTCTCTCTATCTAACTGTTTTCTCCTTGCACCCGATACTGGAGTTTGTGCCCTTGATTGAGGAGCGCTTTTTGTCATCGAATCAATATACAATGGTGCCCTTCTGATGGCAGCAGATGCTGCTCTGGGCCAGCGGGCTGTGGAAAAGACGTTCTGTGTGTCCAAAACAATTTGCTGGTCTGAGATTGTATTCACTATTACAACCTTTACGATAAGTCCAAAAGAGCGATAAGTCAACGGAGAATTGTAATCAAATGCCATGATTGCATATGCATCACTTTACCACGTTGAAGGCAAGCGATGATACGAAAAGTAACATTGTTGAATGGATGGAGGAATTGCAGTCGCTTTACTTAACATATTCAATGTTTTGACCTGACATTCTTAAATATACTACAATGTAATCAGACAGGCGCATAATATAAAAGACATGCATCATAACAAACTTTAAATAATATGCATTTCGATTCAAGATGCATTGGTGGACAGGTTCAAAAAAGAATGTAACTCAAAGGCCAATCTGCAGAGTGGACGAATAATCTACCGTATATTAATAAAGAAACATTTTTTTAGTTGCACTTAAATTAAAAAACTACATGCATGTAAATTTATCAAAAAAAAGAGTTCTAAAAGAATCATGTAACCAAGCTTTTCTGACAAATCTTTACCCAAACGAGGTAACTACAAACAATGGTTTATATGTTCAATCAAAAATGATTAAATTATCGATCTTGGCAAGCAGCGCATGTGGCATTGTGTGGTTGGTTGCCAGAATGATTGTTACAAAAAGACCGTCTGAAACGAAACAAACAAGTTCACAACACTAAGATGATTAAAACCGTGAAAAGGTTCGTTTGTCATATGGACTAAAAGCTTTTCTCACGCTTACGTAGAAAGACAGGCAACTCTGGCTCAGCACAACGCGTTACAGTCGGTGGATCTGATAAAGGTGTGTTGAAGACCTACTTTGGAGACGACGAAGCACCCGGAATCAAAGTGTAAGCGTTATAAATAACCGTTACCTGATTGTTTTCATAGTGGACCTACATTTGTTTTGGTCGGAGCCCTTGTATTCATCTTTGTAGTTATCGTCATGCATTTCTACAGCAGGTATGCTAATAATAATATATTACGCGCTAACTGTCTTTTAGATTCTTGGGATAAATTATGTAAAGACGGATGTTTTTGTAATAATAAAGACTTATCGTACAAATGATTTATTTGCATTGAGCCGAACATTTAAACAACTTCGTTCCTTTTCGTTCCCTTCTAAAAACCTCATCTCAACCAAACTTTTAATTAATAGGAGGGATAATAAAAGTTGGACGCACTCTCACTCTTACACTGCTCATCGCTATAGCCGTTTGTATAGATTTTCTTTCCATCTCTATTTTACTTCCAGTTTAATGGTCTTTTCGTTCTATCCACAACAATCATTTTCGGCTTCAATGATGTCACCATCACAAATGATTTGTCTTTGTACAGATCTTTGTCACATGACTTTTGTCTCATACGGGAATCCGATGTACTCAACGTTCAAAAGGGCTTCAGATCTCAATCTATCTGTATAGTTTTTCTTGTGATGTTTGTACATTTGGTGATGAATATTTGCAGTATTTCTGAACAACAGTGTAGCATGATTCGGTTACATCAATTATCAGGATTTGAGTCCCACTCAACGGGACAACCATCAGGAAAGATTGTAATTGTTGCCGCTCAGCTAACGAGTTCAATGTCTTTGAGGGCGAAAAGCAGGTCGACCACACCAAGCAATGTAAATAGCAGAAGCAAAACACCAAACAAAAAAGAGGACACAAACAATATAGTTCGATCAAACAAAAAGCCTGTCTCGACAATCTCAGATGAATCTCTAAATGACATTAATGAAATAAACAGAAACAGTAGGTCAGAGGATTATCTACAACAGTTGTTTGAGAATCGAATTGCTTCTTTAATTCAAATCAGAGCCAAAACCCAGGAAGTTGTCGCGGCACAAAGACAAGAGGAGTCCACCATGGTTGAGCTTCTTCGCGAGATTCTGAAGCACAATTCAGTTAATGATCAGAAAAGCAGTAGAGAGGGAGTTCTAACAAAAAGAATTTCAGATTTAGAGTCAAAACTCAGCTGCGAGGCTGAGGATAGGTTAAAGCTACAAAAGATGTTTTCAACGTTTAGAGAAGAGGGTGGTAACATTATAAATAGATTGAGAACATCTCTCACCCAAGTCACAAAGAAGTTTAAGCAGGAAAGAAAACGCGCCTTGGACCTTTCTAGCAAACTTGAGGAATGCGCGTTAATAATGGAGGAAGAAAATTCGAAGATGGAAAAGTTGACGGAAATGTATCAAAAAGCTGTGGAGGCACTTCAAAACAATGAACAATACGTCAACTCTGATAATAATGAATCCTCGTCCAAACAAGCAGAGCTGGAGGCCAAAGTATCTATACTAAAGAGAAAATTAATAAAATACCGAAGAGAAGCGAAGTCCGCCAGAAAAGATTACAATAACTCGAATAGTGACGTATCGTCTGCTGATGATGAACCACAATGGGATGCTCCTGAAATAATCCGATTGAAAAATAAAGTGAAGGCTGAAAAAAACCTGCGAATTCAGACAGAGAAAGTTGTAGAGGAAAAATTCATCGAGTTCCAAAAGCTTGTTGAAGAGGAAGAGTCGATAATCGAGAATTTAAAACTAAAGTTAAGCAAAACAGAAGCTGAAAATGAGAGGTTGAAAGCACTACTATCCAATAGAGCGGAAGTCAGTGACGTCAGCAACAGATCTGTAAAGGAGTCATCTGACATACCGTTAGAATACATGGAGTTATACACCGAGATTAAAAGTCTTTTGGGCCCTGAAGATAATAACAATCTAACTGACGAAGGCGACCCCAGCGATAGAATAAGATCTCACCAACGGATGATCAAGCTTTTATTAGTAAAACTAAAAGCCGAGGAACAGGAGAGGCTCAAAACTGAGGAACAAAGCGCAGCAATGGTTGCAGAAGAGGAGAAGACTATATTATTTTTAGAAAAAAAGATTAGAGATTTGGAGCTGATTGTGTCCACATACAAAGATGAGACTACAAAAGATCGACAAAAATTAAAGAGGATGGCCTTGTCAGGTACTGCAAATCAAAGTCTAATGAACACTTCTGGTCTGAGTGCAATCAATATAGACCCTTCAAACGTTACGGAAGACGAAGACACTGAAATGATGGCATTGGAAAAGCAGCTCGAAACACTCACCCAAGATATTGTAAACGCCACAAGGAACCTGGATGACATCGAAGAGGACAATATACCGAATCAAGACCATGTACAAGTCATTACCACAACGATAATCAATGAGGAGGAGGTGTTGGAGGTGAGGTCGACGCCGAAAACAAATTTAATTCCACACACCCCACCCAATGATCAAAATCGAGGAAACGAACTCAACGCAGACGAAGAAAACATGATAGATCCTAGCGAAGAGCTTAACGATTATCAATGAATGTACCAACCATTAAAAAAATTTGAACATTTTTGTATTTTTAATTACCACTCTGTTTTGATACTTTTGGAAACCAAGGTACAATCATTGAAGTCTCATCAACATACTTTTTGTATTCTTCTCCACGACGTTTGAGTGATCCCTCCTCAGTCATGGGAACACCGGTAAAATGAACCAAGAACCAGTAGGCAACAAGAGGCACGCCAAGCACAATAACAACATAATCTATAAGTTGGTCACATACAGATACTGCATACAAAGCATACGAACACCAAATCATGAGTTCGAAGAAATAATTTGGATGCCTTGAATACCTCCACAAACCAACCTTGCATACTTTGCCTTTATTACTAGACTTATAGCGGAAACGAGCTAATTGAGCGTCGGCAACATTTTCTAAGGTAAATGAAGCGACCCACATTATAATACTGGCAATCTCCACCCATGATAACTCTTTAGTAGACCTACTTGAAATTGCAACAGGCATGGTAAGCACAAAAATATTTGCAAAGCTTTGGCAGTGGTAAAATATGAATGTGTTGATTGTGTGACTTCTGATTCCAAAAATGCCCTTCCCAGATGTCCACTTGTCACGCCACATTTGCCATCTGTGGTCCTCTCCCTCTTTACGGTTACGAAGAACCCATCCATACATGAACCTTAATCCACAAAAAAGGTATGGAATTGCAATCACCCATCTGCGCCAAAAATTTCCCTGAACTTGTGAGCTCAAAGTGTAAATCAGTGTTATGAAAAAGAAGCCAGATGGCCACCCTAAATCAACCTGGTATGATTAGTTGAATTGTTGTACGAGAACTTACCATCCCATAGTTCTTTAGAGGAATTCTAATTAACCACATCATAGTCATGTGAATAAAATGTGCAACAAAAACAAACCAAAATGTATCTGATGATAAGAGTGATGAGATCATGCTTTGTTGTAATCAGAATGAGTTACAATACATACTTGCGGTGCAATTCAAGAATGCACGTGTGCATCCGAGGAGCTCCGGCCACAGTATAAAAAGGATAGATTGTGAAACAAATAAACTAAGCTTATTGATCGTGTAACACCGTGTACTTATTATACCAGTCTATACGATTATTTATTACATGTTTGTTTGGTGGAAAGTATCATTTTACATTTTAAGGATATCCCGCGGGTACTATCTATAGTTGTTCCAACAAAAGCTAAACACAAGAGAAGTGTAGATCCAGAAAATGTCATTAGGTTTAGAGGATAAAAAGTAGGAGTAGTTTAAGAATCATGTTGAAGTTAAAAATGATTAGTCTACTGAACTAACATAACTACTTATTAACAAGATATGATTTGAAATTATCAGCTTAGTTTTCTTATTGTTCATACTCAAATAAATTTTGATACAAACTTCTAACAATTACTATATATGACTCTTTGTTGATCTGTCTTACCGACGTTATTTATGCCATTGTACTCGATAGTGTTGATTAATGTTCATGATCCTCCATCCGATATTGTTGTCGATTTAAAGTCCTCATGTGTCTTGGACAGCATTTTTTTGTGGTTGGCCATTGTTAGCGCAAAATACAAAACGTTATAATCAAGTTCCACTAAACAATGGCTTCATCTAAAAGCACTGGTAAAAGGAAAAGGGACGAGGAGAGTGACGAGGAAAGATCATCCAGTGATGAGCAAGAACAAGAGCAATCACAATCGTAATTACATTTCTAGTATTGGACTAATCACTTAACATTAGGTCCGGGTCGGAACAAAGTGATGATGAGAGGGATGAAGCGTACGACCCTGGAAAAGAGAAACCAAAGCCGAAAAAATCAACTGCAACGCCGAAGAAGCGTGCAACGGCACCCAAAAGTACAAAAAAGACACCAGCGAAGAAAACAACTACAGCCACACCAAGAAAAACTAAGAGGACAGTTCTTCATACAGTAAGCAAAAGTTGTATTTCATAATCATTGATTGGAAAAGGGAAAAGTAAAATCTAAACGTGCACCGTCGAAAACAAAGAAAAAGTCCACAAAACAAGTGGAAGAGGATGTAGTGGTAGCCAACGAAAAACCAGATTCCCTCTTTGGTACGCTTCCAAAATACTTACTTGATTAACATGATTGCAGCCTTCGTGAGAGAGGATTCCGACATCAACCAAAGAGTGACTGATTTAATCGAAGAATTCGATTCTGATCCCACCGGTGTCGTTGCTAAATTAATCACATTCGTCGTCCATTCTAGCGGTTGTACACCAGGAGAACTAACAGCCGATGATGTAGCAGTGGAGGATGAAGAAGGTCTAAACTCCATCATGAGCAAGCTATTAAAAAAGTTCCCAGACGAGGCAAGTCAACAGTTTATTCACATCTTAACTCTAATCAGATCACCACATATCCCATCATATCCAATCATGCATCACTCAAGTCATTCAACGCAAACTTTAAACAATTTTGGGAACTCTTGATCAACGCCGCCAAGGACGAAGTATTGTTCGCTGAAGGATTCATCGACAGCATAGTGACATGGATCACACAACTCAGTCAATCGCAAGCACGTTCATTCCGTCACACGTCCACCTTGTGTGGTTACTTGCTGTGCATCAGCTTGATCGATGTGCTAAAGGAATTCCGTGGTCAATTAAACACCACAGAGAAACAATTGCAATCCGCAAAGAACAAGAAGGGAAAGAAGAGCGCAGACGACATTGCTAAAAAATCAGAGCAACTACAAGAGCGTAACATTATAATCGAGGACACCATCAAGTCCATTCACGAAGGGTAAGTACACCACTCACCACCAGTCATGACATGTTTAGAATGTTCATCACTCGTCACAAGGACATTTCTCCCAACATTCGTGCATTAACCATAGAGGCATGGTTCGACATGGTTCAATTACTTCCCGATCAATTCCTCAACAATAACATTTTCAAATACTTTGGATGGAGCTTGAACGACACCGACGCCAACATTCGATCCTCCACGCTGCGCGGATTAGAAAAGTTATACAACAATGACGACTGGCATCACACCCTGCAACGCTTCACCGAACGATACCTGCCAAGAATGAAGGAAATGACCAACGACATTGACATTTCCGTCTCGGTGGATGCCATCAAATTATTGACCACTTTATTAAGAAACAACATTTTAACAATCTCCACATCTCACCTGCCCATCGTACAGCACGTGAGTAGTTTGGTATTCGATGCCAATTCAAGCGTTCGTCACTATGCCAGTCTGTTCGTCTATTATCGATTGGCAAAGAACGCAAAAGGAAAGAAGAAGAAGAAGAAGAAGGTGGACATTCAATTGGTCGATTTGTTGGAATTTGCAAAACAGCCCAGCAAGGAAATGCCGATGGCTGCCTCTTATATAGTGGAAGGATTTTGGGAACATTCAGATTCCCTCAAGGATGTGTCGGAGATGACTCGATTGGTATTGGGTCATGGCGACGATTCCGACGACGAAGATGAAGAAGCGTTACAAGATGACGACGACATTACCAACATGATTCGAATCTTGACCGCATGCGTACAAAAGGCAACCGGTCATTTACAAATCAAAACCACTCATCAAGACGTCGTCAAAATTGCATCCAAGAGAGGCAACAAGAAGCAATCGGATGCAATGATCAGCGACATGAGCGCACATTTGATTGGAGCGTTGCCCAAGATGTTGGACAAGTATCACACCGATAAGGACAAGGCACAAGAATTAATCACCATCGCCAAGTATTTGGATTTGGAACAAATCACAAATCATCGATTACAAGAAGAATTTAAGGATTTGTTGAAGTGGTTACAATCTACCTTCTGGAAGCACAACGACTCTTTGTTATTCAAGTGCATCGGCGATGTGTATCGTCACTTGTTGGATCAGAAATATGATCAAATCACATCCACCCAATCTTCGTTCGATCACACGGCGAGAGAATTGTCGAACAAATTTCAAACCAATTACAAGAACTTGAACGCTGCACACGACGAAAACAAGAACGTGAACGATCATCAGATCAATTTGGAAATCTCGTTGAGGCGCATTCAATGCTTTTCCATCGATCATTCGTTATCGGCCATCAAATCGCAAATCATGCCCTTGTTGAGCGACATGATTCAGAATCGAATCAAGAATGATCAAAATGATGATTTGATCACGGATGCATTGTGCGAATTGTGCATCAACGTGACGTTTAGAGACTTGACGTGGACGTTGATCGAGTGCAATCAGCGCATCGAACGAATCAAGAAGCAAGAATCGAGCGAGATTGATGATTCGTTGCAATCGCAAATCGATCAATTCGTAAAATCGAGAAGTACATTTTGTGCACAAATCACATCCTTGATTTCATTATTGAGCACGCAAGAATTCAAATCGTCCTATTCGTTGTGCATCAGCGCCTTTCAACACTTGATGGAACTCATGGTGATTTGTCGTAACAGCGTGTACGCGCTACAGGTCAAATCAGATGCACAATCACAATTCGAATTCAGTCATCAATCGCTCGTTCCATCGCTACACGTGGACGATCAACAGGTCAAATCCCTGTTGGATTTCTTCGACAAGGTATTACTGCACGAATCTAATTCGTCGCAAGATTCCAACGTGGATCGAATCAATTCCATCGTTTCTTGTCTGACGAAGGCAATGTTCTACGGAGAATTGGACCAATCGTCGGTCACCATCAACGTGCTGTCGCATTTCGGAAGTACCAACAAGGTGATTGGAGATGTGATTCAAAATTTTTTGAGAAGCGTCAGGAGTTATTTACACAATCCACAATTATTATTCGATTACGAATACAAGGCATTGATCAAGTGCTTCGATCGACACGTGCAGCACAACAAGGACAATCACGGAGGCGACGAGGAGTACGATCAATCTAGTTTGGATCAATTCAATGAATTGGTGAATAGAATGTGCAGGAGTCATTTCCCTCAAAAGAAGGACCAAGAACCATTGTTCGTGAATTTGATCGAGAAATGCATTGCGCATGCATTTGAAGAACCCGACGAACGTTACATGTTTTTGGCAGGGTTACATAAATATGTGAATAGAATGCCCGAGAAGCGCACCAAAGTGATTGCCGATCATTTGGAGCAGCGATTGGAGGACGCGAAGGGATTCCAAGATTTGAGCGAGGATTTTATTCTTCAGGTGGAGAACTTGCGGGATTCATTGTTGAAGAAGAAGAAGAGCAAGAGCAGCACCAATAAGACTGGTGGTGATGAGCAAGATGAAATTGAGGAGTTTGAAGACGAACAACAAGATGTTGTTGACAAGGATAACGAAAAGAGTAGGGAGAAGAGTCAAGATGAGGATGTGACCCAGACTGATGAGAGCCAAGAGAAACCTTCGTCGCCGGTAGCTTCGACCACTCCCATGCGCTCTCGTAAAAAGAGGTTTAGAGAATCCACAAAGAATGCGCAGGTTGATGATGATGATTCGACGCAAATCTCCCAACAGAGCGAAGCGTCCAACGAAGATGAGGATTTACTTGAGCCCTCTAACAAAAAGAGAAAGCTTTAATCCAAATTTGTAAGAATAAAACATATTTGTCCGTTGTATCGCAAATCGCTTAAAAAATACTATTAATTCAAAATTCAAAAAAAGAATTGAAAGGCACGATGGGTGCTCGTGAGTCTAAACAATTAGCCTTAAAATACACCGGAGAGAGGAGAGTATCTGTTTTTGAGGGTGTGGCTGAGGCCATAAGAAGAAAGGAATGTAGAATGGAGGATGAGAGGAAGTTAAAGCAAGAGAGGATCCAAGAGGAAGAACGTAGAAGGGAGAGAAGTAAGGACAAGATGAATGAAATCAAACAAAGAAAGGAAAAAATCACCGAGCAAAAAAATTCACAAGCTCAGAAATTACTCCAACTAAACGCAGAGAGGCTGGAAAAGAAGATTGAGGCAAAGTGAGTATCATAATTGACCAATTACTAATGCTTTTTCAGAAAACATTTCAATGGACCCGATGACCCTGAAAATGAGTCGGACCGTATGATGGCTCTGAGATCGATTAGGGCTTTGGATACAGAAACAGGAGATCCAAATTTCGACAGGGTCTCTTTACTCCTCAAAGACGTGTTCAATGTATTTATAGCCGCAGTGTCTTTGATCGACGAACACAGGCAGTGGTTCAAGTCCATTGCAGGGTTTGATGCACCCGAGCTGTGCAGAAACGACTCGTTCTGCTCCTTTACCATCAAACGAAACGATCCACTCATAATTTATGATCTAAGGGAGGACGATAGAACCAAAAACTCCCCTGGTGTTTTACATTTTGGTCTTAAATTCTATGCCGGTAAGTATGAACGAGTACAAGTAGTCTAAAACTAAAAAGGAGCACAATTGACAAGCCCAGATGGACTCAATATTGGTACTTTATGCATCATGGATGTCAACCCAAGAACAGAAGAAACATTTGGTAAAGATCAATTGGCGATACTAACGACTATGGCCAAGACTGTTAGTAGAGAGTTGGAGCTACACAAACTACTCATCGAATCAAGAAACAAGAACCTTCTGCAGAGTATGTGCTACAAATCACTTTCAACTAACTCTAATAGGCTCGTTGACACAATTTGGTTACGATTCACTACTAATATCAGACACCAGGGATTGTATGGAAATGGCACTCGTCAACATTATCGAAAACATGAACGTTAATCGAGTCACCGCTCATCTGCTATCCTCCAACCTCACAATACTACATGAGACCCACGCCGGCAACACGACGCTCGATGACTCTGATCCAGATATTATAAAAATGGCGATTGACCACGTCAATGTTGATGATCCTGTGTGGATGGTTGATGACTTGTACAACATGAAGGAAAACTCCGATCTGTTCGAAGAACACAAAATCAGAAATGCCTTTTACTCTGTCATTTACAATTCGGAGGGACAGCCTTCGATGCTTTTGAGTGGTTACAGAACATGTGAACATGCTACTTGGGGACGGGACGAAACAACATTTGTAACGGACATCACAAAGAGTCTTGGCAAAATACTGGAGAGGAACCAATGGCAAGAAGAAATTTTGACCGAAAAGAAAAAGTCTGATGACATTTTATTAAACATTTTACCTCGCCCTATTGTGAATAGAATGACCAAATTAAACCAAACTAATATCGCTGACCGTGTGGATAGTGTGTCCGTGTTGTTTGCTGATATTTGTGGTTTCACAGTATTGAGTCAAACAATGTCTGCAGATAATCTTGTTAGTTTTTTGAATTTAATCTTTTGTTCTTTTGATAAACTTGCAATGCTTCATGGATGCGAGAAAATCAAAACCATTGGTGATTGTTATTTGGCTGAAGCTGGTCTTTTGTCCCACGAGGACGATCATTCCTCTACTATTATTGATTTTGCTTTAGATATTCTGGAGGAGATACAATCCGAGTACATTCAAAGTAGACATTCTCTGTGCATGCGTATTGGAATTAACACTGGTCCTGTTGTCGCAGGTGTTATTGGTTTTAGTAAATATACATATGATATATGGGGAGATAGTGTAAACACAGCCCAACGCATGGAAAGTCATGGTGTTGCGGGTAAAATACAAATATCCGAGAGCACTTACAATCATCTTGGTAACAAAGCCAACAATTACATAATATCTGACAGAGGTATAATAAATGTCAAGGGAAAAGGTAAAATGAGGACCTATTTGATAAACTCAAAGAAGGATGGTAAAGTCAGAAATAGAAGTTTATCATCGGTGAACTTAATGGAATCATCGCCAACACCTTTAGAAGAGATTATTGGTGACAGAAACCGTACGCCAAGAATATAAAGTAATAAAATCGAAGATTCTACAATCCTTGTGATTTCTAAAAGTACAATTTTACTAGCGGTAGTTGATACAGTCAGGATTCTATTTCTTTTCTCCCTGTTCACGGCATTGCTTCATAACTTTATCCCAACACTCTGTGTCCACTTCGAACGTTTCTCCTTTGTAATTCTCTAGTGTGGCAGTTTTTTGTGTTGATGATTTCGCTAAACATTTATCCCTTGTTGATGTGATGCAGTCTGAATGCACACGATATGTTTCTTGGCCATCAGAAATTGTTTCGATAGCTGCGGCGAACACGACACTACACAAAAGAGCTACCACCAACAACAGGCTCGCAAGCTTCATCGTTTTAATTTTAGTTGACTGTATCTACTGTTAACCAATTACAGTGTTTGTAATTACACAAATCCTTAAACCTATCATATTCCTTCGCCTTTTAAATAATCTTTTTGTTCGCCTGATCTGAGAGATGATGGGAAACAAAATCCAATACGGTTCAATGAACACAGAGTAATAGAGTATTTGGAGTAAACAATTGTGCAAAATAAATATTACATTTAATTATAATTCATCACGATTTTCGTCTCTTTGACGAATTTGTCTGAACATCCGTTTCATCTGGTTCTGGCAAGGTCAAACCAGTTCTCAAAGCCTCTTGTAAAACAGCAATTGGTTTATTGGTCAAGCTTGATGGATCTGGAAGAGACAATTGACTCTTTTGTGCACCTCTCTGCTCTGCCAATAAAAATGGAGTGGCCGTGTTTGCCACCCTCTTGACATTCGGCGAATGTGAAGTTTCGTCATCGACTACACTATCTAATGTGGACTCAAATGTATCATCGTTGGCATCTTGCTCCGTATCATCAACGTCATCCGACGAAAAACTGGCGGTGCTAACTTTTTGTGTTAAAGGTTGAGGAGGTGTGGAGACGGAGACAAGGTCCTTGACATCGGGCAGTATATTTTTTGGAACAGTCAAATTTTGTTTTGATGAAGAATGAGTCAACACGTTATCCTTTTCTATTTGTCTTTGTTGCTGTTCTACTTTTTTAATCTTTTCTTGTTCTTGCTTCTTTTGTAAACGTTTCTCTTCTTTTAGTTTTAGAATGGGCTGTATCGAGAGATCCCCATATTTCTCTTTTGCTTGGTCCTTTTCTTGCTGGGTGACTGGAGTTGAATCTAGAGTGTTCAAATTAGGCAACCTGCTTATTACGAATAACCGGTAATCTTCATATTGTTCTGGTGTTCCACCATTAAAGTAATTGGGACATGCCTCATTGTTCAACATGCTGAGGATTCTTAAATTCGGACAACTATTATAAAGTTAGAATGAAAATGTTTCATTACTCACCATTCTTTGATCTTTTCTATAAATGTGGGTAGATTTTTTATTTTGTTTGAGTTTGCCCAAAGTAGATTTAGTCTAGGCAGTGGTTGTTTCGCATTAAAGTTAAAATTGGATTGTATCCTGTTGTGGTCGATGACAAGGGACTGAAGGTTGGCAAAGTAATCTAGCCTTGGTAAGTCACTGTTGAAAAGTAAGTTGATGCTTGCTTCTGATGTTCGTACCTTAAATTATTATGACTGAGGTCGAGCTCAATTATTCTTGGAGCAATCCTCCCAATTGTTGTATATGGTATTTCTCTCAAGTTCTTGAAAGCAAGACTACACCTTCCGTTGCTATCGACCTTAATGTCGGAGCTAGAGAACATCTTCGTCTGATATGGTTGCCTTCCTTATGACAAGTTGTCAACTAAAAATTAGGAAAAAGACAAGAGCCGAATACCAACTCCGAAACACAAAGCTGAACTTTATTATCATTAGAAATAGATGTTATAGATGTGCAGGGTATATCACACTACGCGATGAACTTAGATCAAGAATAAAAGAAACTGAGTCAAATCTATCTATCTATTACATGAACATTTGAATCTGAATTAAATTTTGACTACTGTCACCGAGCTTAACCTACTCATGTCTTTAGTCCCTTCTCTCTGACATTGATTTTGTCATCTTGCTCTGGGTTCGCAAATCCAGGAAGTTCAGAAAAATGGAAGTGTTTTTCCACGGTTTCTTTTGTAAGCTGTGTTAGAAAAGGGCAACCGGATTTAGTATCCGTTTTTCTACTTCAAACAACCATGTCCTGCCCAGTCACAGGTAAAGTCGGTGAACAATGCCCCGTTATCCACGCTGTAAACGATGACGAGTTCGATGACCTTAAGCCACCAGCGGGTGAAGAGATTGGCACAGAGCCTGAAAACCAAAACGAATCAGACGAGGATGGTGATGAGAAAGAAAGAGGACCATCAATTCTAGATGTTTTCGACTTTGACGAAGAGTTCAAAGACGAAATACCAAGTGTTGCCGAGTACAAGAAGTTGAGACGCATTACCAAAATGATTACAGGTTTTTATAGAAACGGCACAAAGACAAAGCACGAGCAGTATGAGCAATCTTTCGGTGATCTTTCTCGTGTGGAATCTGACATCTTACAAAGTAAAAGACAACAAGAGGTACTAGAATCTCAAGCACAAAGGTTCAACGGCCACTTGAAGTACAAGGAATATCTAAAGGAGCTTGAAGATGAACAAGCTAACATGAAAGAACAACGTGATGCCATCAACAAGACGTGTGAACACTACAAAGGCTTGTGGCTGTGGAGTACCGAAATTGTAAAGATTTGCGAGTGGTTGGAACTTAACCTTGATGACTATTGCATGAAGAACCTTGACCTACCCGCTTATATCAAAAATAGGAAAATACCGGAGGTACCAGCACTCACCCAAGAACTCATCAAATACTACAGCAAGGGTCTTGATGAAATCATGCACAACTTAAACGAGTCTAGAGATTTCTTCCAAGCAAGTGTCGATGGTCGCCTTGATAAATACAAACTAATAGAGAAGCAAATCATTGAAGTCCAACTAAAAGCTTTGGAAGAATTCCCAACCGAGAACAATCCAAGAAAGGAATACATTGAATCAGAGCTGAACGAAGACTTGAAGGAAATTGACGACCAACTCAGCAAGGCGGAATTGGACGAAACCAAAAACAGACGTCAAAAGATGTTGAAGATGCACATTGATTTTATTCAAGTATTAAGGTTCTTTAGAGAAAAACTACATCTATTAGACGAAGATGTAGATAAGGTGTACGATCCACAATTTACAACAAAATTTGGTTTCGAATAAATATTTTCATCTCAATCCTTGTGCTTTTCTTTGTGGCGTAGATATTTGCATAGATTCTAAAGAATCCACTGAATTGTTAATTCTCGTCGTAAAGAGATCGTCATCTTCAATATGGAAGGTATCTTCTATCTTCCAAGTAGAAATACCTCGCTCCATTTTACAAAGTAGAGGCATAGCTGTTGGATTGCTTTTTTTGATTATCTCAGGTTTATGTTGTTCGGATCGTGTTGGTTTGTTATGTTGTTCGTATAGTATTGGTTTGCTGCTTTTGTTTTTTAAGCTAACCCTTGGAGATTTGAATTTGAAGCAGCCATCTTGATTAAAGTTAAGTTTTGTTGTGTGAACAGCAAATGTTCTGGGAGACAATATGCTCCCTTTAGCTTGAAGCCCCGAAGCTAGCTTACTTTGAGAGCTATCATTTATGTACGACCGAAAGCTCAACGGGAGAGCTAGGTCATTAATAACGTACGAACCAGAGACTGGTTTAGTGGTGTATTTGTTTTGTATTTTTGTCAAATCGATACGACTAACGGCTGTTTTTGGTTTATTTACATCTATAAGTTCTCTTTTGATACGTAATTTCGTTTCTTGAGATTTACTGTCCCTTGGGGTGGGTTTGTTTGAGATTGGACATAGTGCTACCAATACTTTATGTTTTGATTTGTTCAAATCATCTTTTATCAAACTGTTACTCTTATGTACAGGAGTAAAGGACACTGTACACCTCTCCTCTTCGTCAATCACAAGCATGGTTTTCGACGTTCTTCTCATATGAGGAGGATTGTAATATTTAACAGTGTTGGACGTTACTGATGAATCCAACTCTTTCAACCCCTCCTTCTGACACCAAGCAGTTCTAACAGGTGAAGTTGTATTCATAATTTAAAAGTAACCGACCACCTTATTACAAAAAGTCTTATAAAATTGATTTTAATATTGGGTATACATCAAGAGATTCCTTCTCACTACCTGGTGGAGGTGGCACAGCTTTAGGTTCTATCCGTTCAGGACTTTGATTTGTCTTTGAATGTGTTCTTTTAGGTTTGGCCCAAAGAATCCGCAGCGGGACTTCTTTGATTATTAATTTATTGTATAAGCTATCAGCTGCACCTTCGGCATCTACTCTATGGTCGAATGTAACAAAAGCACAACCTTGTTGTGTGGCCATCTTGATAGATTGTATGGTGCCAAAAGTCTCAAAGTGTTGATGAATGTCCTTTTGGTCAATTTCTTCATGCCCCTCCAGCCCACCAACGTATAATGTTCTAATTTTTAGATCATCCGGCGCTTTTAACCTCTCTCCAACAGTATTCTTGTTGCGTAGTTCGTAGGGAGCGCTGCGTGCCAACCTTAAAACTGTTTCTGTCCTAATTGCTGTCTCTCCTGCTAATAAATGTTTGTTGGTTCCGCCCTCTTGTATCATCTTCTCTGCCAATTCTGCATTGTATATGCGTGCTACCTCGCTCTTTTGACCCGCGTTATGAGCATCTTGCTCTTGGTCGGGCATAATCCCGTCTCTAACATATGATGGGAGATTAAATTCAAGATCAAGAACGCAACACTGGCAGAGATTCTTCATCGTAGCGCATACAGGACATATTTGAGTTTTGTTGTGACGTGCACTCTTCTCCTTCTTCCATGTAAATCCTGTGTACACTCTAGAACAAAATCTACACTCCTCACCTAGCGTGCGCTTTGTCATTCTAACAAAAGGGTTGGACCCAAGACAATTAGAGCACAACACTGGAAATTCGTTGTTTTCATTTTGTACAGCAAGTGACATTTTTGTTGTTGAACTAAGAGGGTTGATTGTTTACTTGTAAAAAAAATATTTATTTATCTTGTGGCAGGCTTTGGCTCTTGCCCAACTCCACGTGCTCTGCAGACACCGGAACAAGCACAACATTCTTTTGCTGATTGAGCGTAGATGTTTTCTTCCAAACACCACTTCTCAGCTTCACAAACTCCATAATTTGCTGCGGAACATCAATGCCAGTGGCCAGTTCAAAGCCTTGGAACCCTGGACTACTATTTATTTCACAAATTTTATAACTATCGTGATCGATCAAAATGTCGACGCCCGCAATTTCCAAACCGACAAGCCTTGCACACTCGATAGCCAACCACTCAACAGCCGCCGAAAGTTTGACAGGTCTCACATATCCTCCTTGATGGAAGTTGGCCTTGAATCCCTTCTTGGCTATTCGCATCATTCCTCCAATCACCTTGCCACCCACGACAAACACTCGCAAGTCTTTTCCGCTTGACTTTGAAATGAATTCCTGAATGATCATGGGCTTCGACTGATCCAACATGTCACCCATGTCCGATAAGTGTTCTTGTGAATTAATCAGCATGACACCTTTACCTTGTGATCCTGATGACTTTTTCAGAATGAGTGGGTAAGAAAAATGTTGGTTGGTGACGTTCTCTTCTATTGGAAATCTTGCAATCATGGTCTTTGGAATGGGAAGTGATGCCGTGGCAAGCTGTTGTAATGTTTCCATCTTGTCTTTTGAGACCAGTAGGGAACTAATTGGATTTAGCATCATGACACCAGCTTTTTCAAGTTGTCTAACGACAGCCAAACTAAAGTAGTCCACATTTGCACCAAGCCTTGGGATCACACAATCGGGAAGCTTTTCTACAACTTTTCCATCGTAATAAATCCTTGACAAACCCTCCTGGGATACTACCAGATCAAATTTGTGTGTTTCCTGCAAAGTGTTGGAGCAATGTGTTTAGGGAACTTACTCTAATGTATACTTGTATGTTGTTCTTCCAACCAGATTCAAAGAACCTTTTGCTTGTATATAGTAGTTTAGAATCTTTGCTTAACAGCCAAACTATCAAAAGTGGCTCTGGTAGCACTCTATTATAAAACTCCACATCCTCCGCATCATAAAAGGTGATCTTATTGTCCCCAATCACTTTCGGCTTGAGCTTGTACTTTATGTATGATTTTGGCACATCCAGTTGTATAATTTCAGTCTCATTATCACTTTCTCCACCAGAGCTGTAGTCAGCCTCCACTTTTACTTTGTCTTCCTCCTCTTTTTTCAGTTTTTCATATGCACTCTGTTCTTTGGTTGGTGGCACGTCGGCTTTGCTTTGTTCCATTATCAAATCTTTGTAAAACAAACATGGATCATTACGACAATTTATTCAGCTGAACGTCAAAGTTTATTTTTATTGCAAGAATAAAGACATGTATTTACAGAATTCAAGTCAAAAGCAATTATTAAATAATTTATATTCAATCACACCTCTTGCGCTTTCCAGTACCGATCACAGACTGTCTATTGTCTGATATCTTTCTGTTTGGACTGCCGATGGATATATTCGTGGAAATTACAATATTAGAGCCATCGGATAGGTTAACTATCCTTGCAACCTCGTTACTAGCAAATGTAGGAATCTGCACACATAATAGATTACCAGAATTAACAAGAAGACAAGTGATTTGATAGGATTGTAAACCCAATTGCATTTTTTGTAACTGAGTAGAGATTTTAGTCCTCTTTCTTGGCGGACCCATTCCATCCTCATTCTCAACTTTGTTCTCATCAACAATTTTTTTAACAGATATAGAATGAATGTCGTTAGATTTTGTGCAGTCGTCAGCTGACACCGCATCTCCATCTTGATGACTTGTGTGGTATACAATATTCCCGATCCTAGCAACACAGGCAGGGCTACTGATTTTCGATCTCCAATTACTATTCTTCATGGACCATTTCATGCAAACATAAACATTAAGCATCGGACGTAGATAAAAGTGCTCGTTGGAGCCTATCACTATGCAAGCTGTGAGGTTGTCCTCAGGCAAAAGATGTATCATGTCATCTTCTGATTTTATTGGCAACGTCACACGGAATAACAATTTGAACGTGGGTTTTAATGTCCCTGCATATACTACGCGTTGTTGTGCGTTGTAGAGGCAAAACATGTTTTTATTGGGAGATAGTGCATAGATATCGTGCTTGAGATTGTGTTCCATGGCCATATGGGTAGAGGCAAAATCACTGCAATCCAAATACGCATTCGTAAGGTTTAGCGAGCATTCTATTTTGTCTTCCGTATAGTTAATAATGTTCAAAACATTGTTTTGCCGAAGCAGAAGGTGTTTATCGTCGATCATGCAATTCGGATCGATGTAAACACTAGCAGAGCACCAAACGTTTACCTTTTGTATTGAAACGGGTAGTGTATCGTGGAATATAACAACTTGTGAATTCTCCTGGTTATCATCCATTGCATGTCTGACTTTAATATTCTTTGTGGATTGGTTTAAGGACATATTTCTGAGTGATACGTGATATAGATCATACTGTTTTGCTGCGTTGCAATTTAGCATCAATACACAGTCTTTGTCTTCGTGTGTATCCATTTTTCAATTTGTTGCTGGAACAATTCGCTTCTTGTAAAGATAATCTCTCAAACAAAGTCAACCCAACTTAACTAATACATACTTCATTCACAGCTGTCAGTAGTAATCGTATGATCAAAGCAGCAGTGCATTTAAGTAGACGCAGACAAACACTATTTGAATTCACCAAGTTGACTCCAAACTTCAAAATAACGAACTCAGTCCGTTTACACACAATGAAACAGAATTCCCATATTCCAGGAGGGCACTTACTCTCATCAACACATGATTCAATTATTGAGTGTGGAGAATATGTTAGGAATGGACATTTGGTTGCATTTCCAACTGAAACAGTCTACGGACTTGGAGCCAACGCCTTTGACGAAAAAGCAGTCCTCAGAATATTCGAAGCAAAACAGCGTCCTTTAACAGATCCAGTCATTGTTCACGTTTTCGATAGCGACCACGCATTGGAACTCATCAAAGTCAGCGATAAAGTGAAGAGATTATACCTACACCTTGCTAAACATTTTTGGCCTGGTCCTCTCACATTAGTGGCACCCTATAATCCAGATAAAATCCCTCTCTGTATAACGGCGAACACAGGTTCAGTCGGCGTAAGAGTACCTAATCACAAAATCGCATTAGAACTTCTTGTACAGGCCAAAGTACCCATCGCCGCTCCAAGCGCTAATCGCTTCGGTCATGTATCACCCACTTGTTCCACACACGTACTAGAAGACCTCGGCAACACACCATTCCCAATTTTCATAATCAAAGAGGACGGCCAATCTGTATGCGAGATTGGAATAGAGAGCACAGTTGCCAAATTAGAGGAAACGACGGACGGTGTCAACATTCTTGTGCTACGCAGGGGTGGAGTATCCATTGAGCAAATATCAAAATCATTAGTAGACGCTCACGACTTGAAGGGAATACTAGTTCAAGTAATGTCCAATCCAAAAACAAGAAGCGTACAAAATACAACACAGCATGGACAAGTATCACCTGGTTTAATGTTAACACATTATGCACCAGATGTACCCGCATATCTAATCGACCAACATTTAGAGCAACAAGAAAATGCGAACGCTATCGACTTGAACAAATGCGTGTTGATAGATTTCCAATCAAAACACATTCATCTCAAAAATGACTTTTTGAGTTACATGGATTTATCGCCCAGTGGCGATATATACGAAGCCAGAAATTCAGTTTTTGAAATGTTAAGGTTGAGCGAGAAGGTTGAAGGAGCACAAGCTGTCATGTTGCCCAATCTACAAAACGTAGAGGTGGAGCATGCTGATTCGCTATTCGATAGACTTTATAGAGCTGCATCAGGTAATTATGCAAAAATACAAAACAAACAACTACTTGTATCAAAATCATAAATTCATCTTTTGTGATATTTATTATTATAATTGTCTCTGTGATGATCGTTATAACGACGATTGTTGTAGTAATCATGACTACTGCTGCTCCCTCCATGATGATTACCATGACCACCACGATAATTGTCGTCTCTGTGGTTATGATTGCTTCGGTACCCAGATTGTTGTCTGTCATCTCTGTGGTTATAATTACTTCGATGTCCTGGTGGTTGCCGACGAGGAGCATTTCTTCCATCATCTACTTTTTTCACACATCCACGTTCTCTTGCATCAGTTATCAAAGCCTTCCATACTTGATTTGATTCCAAATAACTTGCATTGCATACAATAAACATGCAATGCTTTGCGCGAGTGATACCGACGTTCATACGACGTACGTCCTTCAAGAAACCAATTCCTCCTTGATGACCGTTCGGCTCTTCGTCTACTTTCATAGACCTCACGCAGCTCATGATGATGATATCCTTTTCTTTGCCCTGAAATCCATCCACCGTAGCAACTTCTATTCTATCGAATACCTTACTACCCAATTGATCCCTGATTTTACTTCTAATCACTTTAATTTGTTGTCGATAAGGACAAACAACACCCACGCTAAACAAACTCTTGCTCTTCAACAACCAATCACACTTTTTGACCACAAAATCAGCTTCCATCTCGTTCATGATTGAATTTTGTCTGCTAGATTCCCTACCATACGCCAAATCATATACACGATAAGCAGTCATTTCAAATAATTCATTGTTGAGCGATTTAAACTCTTCATGAAGCGATTCGCTCTGATGAATGGTATTAGGTCCATTTTTCAATTTATTTTGATAAAATTGAACATTTGGAAACTTCACAATGTCAGGGTTCATTCGATATTGAGTCTTGAGCATGATTTTTGGATACTTTTGCAACAACATTCTTTCCATTAAGCTTTGACCGTAATTATTTGATTTTTGACTCATTACGGTTGCAGATAATTGTTGTGGATCTCCAACTAGTATATAACACTTACAAGATGGGTTATTAGCGATGGAAATCATTGTTTCTGGTTCCACCGATTGACAGCTCTCGTCGATGATAATGTGCGATACGTTTAATTGGTCGTGACCTAAACTACCCAAGGTACTACAAATCACATCGCACTTTAACAATAATTCATTCTTGACCTGTAGTCTTGATTTGGCACTAGAGCTCTCTAATTGTTGTTGTTGTGGATCGCCACCCTTGAGTGCCGCATTATACTTTTCTTGTGATTCTGCATATTGTTGTTGTACTTGTTGATAACGAATGGTTTCTGGTTCCAATTGCCTCAATTGATTTTGATACTCAACCATTCGTTGTTGATGAATCACTGCTTTTTGGTTAATCACAGGTGCACTTACTCCCTTTTTATGCATGGTTGGTTGATTGACCATTCCTTGGTTCATCTCCACGTCGATTTGTTTATCCAAATAGAAATTTGCAATTTCTGGATGTAATCGATCATAAATACCTATGCGAGACATGATGGGTCGATAAGATTTACCTTGTTGATCTACTAATCCCATTTGATTCAAACGAATCAAGATTTCATCCACTGCTGCATTACTGGGCGCACACACTAGGATTCGTCTCTTTGTTTGTGGATTGATTCGTTCGTGCTTCTTGTTGCTGAGCAATACGCAAGAGATGATTCCACAAATGGTGAGCGTTTTACCTGTGCCTGGAGGTCCCTGTATCAAAGTGAATCCTTCTGTTCTCTCTGCTGCATTAGCGATGGCAATGATTTGTTCCTTGTTGAAATGGCGATGCAAGTGTTGAATGTATGGTTGACTCAAATTGATTTTTTGGAAAAGAGCAGCATTAGCATCCATGTAATATTTGATGCTGAAAATGTGTGAGCAATGTGTAAAATGTAAAAATCACTTTTTTGATGGGTTTAGTATGGTTTGCAAATTGTTGCTGCTGGTCTTTTTTAATTGGTCGACCGAATAAACTGCACTATGAGCTTTGAAAATGCTGTTGATGCTTGTGATCTTCTTGATTTGGAATTTAGGTTGGGCAGTGTTGGGATTGGTTTGACTTTTGACTCGAATGGAAACAAAATATTTGTGTGCTGCTCTGTGTTGTTCTGGTATTTGCTTGGGAACGGTCATGACGATTCCAAACCACGTTGTGGATTTCTACGAATGGGTTAATGAATGATTGATGAAATGTTTACGTGTGAGACTGTAAGAATGTCGTTAGGTTGATATCGCACGGTATTTTTATCGTCTCGTATGGTGTCGCTCCTTCTAAATGTCATATCCTATTGTCATGATTGGTGAAATGTCGAAGAGATGGAGATGAGTTACCACATGTTGACTCTCTGTTTTCAAATCGCACAACGTGACTGATTCTGTAGCAAAGTCCTCCTCTGGATCAGTGGTGGCTCTCTTGATGTGTTCGTGACACTCGTCGAAAATGTATTCCTTGAATGCGTTACCGTACTCTAGCGTGGACTCACTAAGTGTCATTAGAAAACATGTAAAAGTAACAATACAATGTGAGAGGAATTTCTTCTCTTTGTGATCGTGTGAAACTTGAAGAATCTTTGAAAACGTCATTTGGGTCCAAACCAAGAATGTATTGAACAAGAAGAGTTTTTTCCATGTCGATTGTATTCTTTTCTTCCTTCTTCTTTTGTGTTTGGGCCATTAAAATTCTTCTGCTTGCCACTGCTTCTAATTGTATGGGCTATAATATTTAGTGTTTGTACTTGTGTAATTAACGTACTTGTGTTGTTCTTGCGGTTCCTCTCGCCATCTCTCTCAAGTGTTCTTTGATCTTCAAGTCCTCCTGTATTCTTTGTTGGCGTTGCATTTCTCTTTCTCTCGTCATTCTATCTTCCTCTACGTCGAACGGATCTGTATCGCGAATCATGTGTCTTCCATTTCTTGTTGCAATGACCCCGTCGCTAAGTACTATTGTATCTGTTTCTTGTTTTGGAGGGGCCTCTGATAATGTTAACGAGATTATAAATCCAGCGAACACTACTCTTTTTAACAGTTGGTCGTTTGTAAGATGTCTTTTCATCCTGATCGACTTCTACAGGTTTCTCTACTTGTTCGGATTGCTTTAAAATGTTCTTGATAACGTTGTTGTGTGTGTTCGGTGCATTAGTGTTATCTCGCCGGCGCTGAACCTCTTCCTCGTTGGACAATATTTTATCAACATGATGCTTTTTTGCATTTTTTTGCACTGACGGTTTCTCAATTATTTCAACCTCGGTATCGCTTTCTGGGTGCGAAGATCCGTAGCCACGCAAATCAACAAAATAATCGTCATCAATCTCGTCATAATTTGTTTTGTAACTTCCATACCTCTCATAATCTTCTTCCAAATGGCCATTGAGGTCTAAAAAAACTTCATCCTGCTCTGTGTCTTTGTGTTCCATTAAAATGTGTAATATATTTTGTAAGGGGCTATTTAAAGAAAGTAAAACTTTCATTACGCGCACTTGTCTATTTATGACCTTGAGAGTGTGGTAACTTGCAGACTCTGTTGCAGTGGAAGCACAGATACGATTATCAGAGTCACAAAAGTCTATTTTGCCTTTGAATATCGGATAAAACTGTAATTTTAGCGTACCTACTTTGGTACAACTTGATTGCAGTACATTCTAAAAATTTTAAAAGCAAAGCTCATTATATTGCTTACATTAGTTAGCATACTTGAGCACAAGTAAACCTCTATGTGGACATCGTATGTTTGCAACACTAAAGATACTTTTATCGAATTAAGAAGAAATGAGCAAACTTTTAACATGACTCGGTAGAGTATAGGTTCAATTCCTACCTCAAGGATAAGGGTTGAACGGTTCACGCATTAACCCGATGACGACAAGAGTACTGATGACTCATTTTAAAAAAACCTTTAATAAAAATTTAATATATAATAACGCAGTTTAAGTCATATGTCAAATTTCCAAACAGCACAATTTTAGGTTTAGTGGTCAACTATCAAGATAATTTCTATTATACATCTAACTTTTCGGAAAAAGTCCAAACACCATATACCAAGAAGAGAGGAGCAAAACAAGAAGAAACAGAGACATGAGAACAAATAGCGACAAACCCCCTCCAGCGCCGAACATAGAGGAGAAACGTCTCCTTGAACCAGATCCCACCCATAAAGTGGGGTCTAAACACTTCGAATTGTCTGGCGGACCACTCTTGCTCGAGGTAAGCAAAGTGGCCTGCCTCGGCTTTTGAACCCTAACGGTGATAATAATCATCATGTTCAAAATACAAATCAACAAATTACAAATCAAAATCAAGAGGACGTTCGAGTAGATCTCTCTATGCTCGATCTTGTGGATGAAGGTGAAGATGACATTGTCTGCACAGCAGAGCAAGTTGCTGGTATTCAAGATGACATCCAGGACTTCTAAAACAAGGTGTCTGTTGTAGTGATTGCAAAATATCCAGTTTTCTTTTTTTTCTGGGAAGTTTTTGTGAAAACTACAACGTGAGAACAAAGTTTAATAAATTATAGATCAGATAGGCCATTGCATTTTTCTTGATTTCGGTTTTCATTTCAGATGAAAGATATTTAACCCTTTGAATAATCACCCAAAATCAAGACCTTATTGTAATACAAGTACTTGTATTCATCCAACGGTGTCGACTTACTTTCATGCACACCACTCTCTTGTCACTTGAAGTTAAGAGTTGTAAAGAGTGAAAATGTGCATACACTTGTAGACACTATTTAAAGATCACCATGATAAATTATCTCTCTTTGTCTCTCATCTAAACAAAATGTAGAGTAGCACTGCTCCTTCTATTGTGAAGTTGGATGACCAAGCAATTCTACTTCTAGATAAGTTTGTAATGGTTGTAAAGTAGCTAAGAAAAGTTTTATAAACAAAACAAATGTCGTCAAACACAAAGAGGAGACGATCCAAAGATAATATAGACAGTCGAGTTAAGGGAGTCGTGAAAACAAGAGCACAAAGAAATGTCCTCACAATGTTTAAATCGCAACTTAAATTAGATATGGATGTAAGTTTAAGTAATTAATATATTAAATAACCAGGAAAAAAACGACTACCCAGAAGAGCTTAGAAGTTTTATTTTGAGAACATTAAACGAAGATGCCGATGACAGACCATCCGCCCAAGACTATGTTAATTTAAAAAAACAATTGGATTTAGCAGATGATGATGATACATGTGTGATATGCCTTGATAGTCCAAAGACGAACGCTTGTATTCCTTGCGGTCATAAAATTGTTTGTAAAAAATGTTCAGAGCATGTAGTTAAGAAAACATGTCCAATATGTAGATCTGAGGTTAATGACTGTATACATATCTTTGAGTAAATCTCGCTATTTCAAATTAATATCTGTCTCTAACACTGCTCAACAACATTGGTAACATCTCTTTAACCGTCATCGAAGTTGTTGTTTTTAAATACTTCATGCGCAGAATAAAATGTAAGACCGGTCCTCCTATCATCGTCGCAAAATAATTCTCACGCTGCATTCACAACTTGTTTATATATCGGAGGTAAAGAGTTAACTTAAAACCTACAGAATTTGTGCGATAGGGGCATGTTTTGAAATTCGCATGATGGATGCACCAATAAGAATGAGATGAATAGTTAACTTCTTTTAAATGTAGTAGTCTGAAAAGTGTCTGTTCATTATATAGCCGTTTAAAAAATCAACCTTTGCTGATCCTATGGACTTCCTTATCTTGAGTAATCTCCAAGTATTATTCTGTTGTAATTGAGTCAACGCACTCAAATTCGTATCTTGAACTTCCATCCGCACATTCACATGCTAAAGAGAGTTATTAAAGGTGACATTATCGCGCGGTACTACTCCACTGTGGTAAAAGTTAGTATTTAATTAATAATGCACTATAATATACGACAGCAACCAATTATCTTCACAACGGAACTGGTTAAGGACGTGTTGAGGGCAAGAGCAATACGAAAAGAAATTGAAAGAAGAGAACAAATAATTAGAGATATAGATGAACAAAACAATGCTACATTAGAGGAGATACGCAAAATAAAATTGGAAATTTTGAGAAGGGATGAGATAAAAAAGGTTATCGAGAACAGGCAGAAGATAATAGATCGAGTAAAAGAAGAAATGAACGGCAAAACAATACCAACAGTTGATGCCCCCACAAAGAACGTCAAGTCAAAAAAGTCCATCCGATCTAAAACGAAGAAACCTAAAAGAAAATTATCATTAGAAGATCAATGGGAGAGGAGGGAATTCAGAGCAATAATGAATTCACTTCGAAGTTGAAAAATGTGATTGAACATTGAACTTTTAATTTATTATTCCTTGCATTCAATCATCTAAACCAAAAATTTACACTCATGGAAGGTTCTTTGCTTTTCACAAAGTGCCAAAATCCTTTCGGTATGAATAACATCTCCCCGCTATTGACCTCCTCTTCGTAAAAGTCGTTTTTTGGGAAAAGTGGAAAATTAACTAAATCCACATCCTCAACGTCGACTTGACTTGTGTTTCTTAGATGGAAATCTTTGAAACGGTAGAAATTCTCATCGGGGCTGGTATTTGGGTACAATTTTACATATTTTCTTCCGTACACTTGACAAAAAATGTTGTGATGAGGATCCATGTGCAAAGGGCTTTTGGTTCCCTTTGGGCCGAGCCAAAAGTTCTTGTTATATAAATCTCCCTTGCCTGCATTGATGTATTCTGGGGTAATAATCTGCTCTGACGCCTTTGGAATTTGATCGAAAAGAGAATGTTGAGCGAGGTAATAAATCTTGTCTGATTCTTTTAGTGCACCATACTCGATGTAATCGCGTAGTGGAATGTGAACTTGTTCAAAATCTGCAGAAGAATATCCAGAACCAATCTCAATTGGTACCAAGTAATCTCCATATTCGCGTACAAAGGCACTACCAAGAAGGTTATTAGGATCCCCCCTCAGTTGTTGACAGATTGGCCATTCATCCATTGCTCCTCTAATTATGCAAGGTATGTTTTTAGTAAAATATTTCGATCGAAAGAGATCCACAGAGCATTTCGCAACTCTTTCGATGCGCATTAACCTCGGTAATCGGCTCTGTTTTCAATACCATTGTAAGATATTAATAGTCATTTACAAAACATGGCAATCGGGGATTATTTGTCAGGAGCATACGTCAGACCAACGGTGATCATCATATCTGGTACTTTCAACCTTCTTGCAGGAGCATATCTGTTCTTCAACTCTCCACTTCCAAAAGCTGTCGCTGACTCGATAAAAACTTCACCAAAGTCAGAAGACAAAGCAGATGCCGAAGCAGCAAAATTACAAGGAACAACCAAGAAGGAGATTATAGAATCAGAAAGTGAATTACCTGAGGTTGCAAGGTTGGTTCAATTATCAGAAAGATCGAGAGGATGGTTACTAGCCTCTTTGGCAAGTCTAGAAATCGTGGCAGGCGTGAGTGCACTTAAACTGTTACAGAGTCCAAGTGGTGCAACAACTCTAGTACCACAACAGTTGAGAGAGTACGCTGTCGATCAACTCTCTTCATACATTGCAAAGGTCATCATGGCGGGCGATGCATACGTGCTCGGGTGCACGCTCGTAAGCCAATATAAAACTGGAAAAGGATACATGGGAGAACCCGCAGGAGGTTCGTTGGGCGTTGCGGCGTGGTGTCTGCTAGAGAGCAGCGCATTATTACTGACCCTTCCCCTATCAAAATAAAAAAAAATCTTTACAAAAAACAATTTATTTTTCACCTCCTGGGTGGTTGTTGGCCATAGTGTGGTGGTGGTTGTTGACCATAAGGATTAGGTTGTTGATAATGAGGCGGCTGTTGACCTCCATAAGGTGGAGGAGGTAGCTGTGGCTGTTGAGGATTATAATAACGTTGTTGTTGTGGCTGATACTGAGGAGCAGGAGCATATTGATATCCTTGTTGTGGTTGCTGCTGTTGTGGAGGATAACCGGTGGTGTGCGGTTGCACTCCGCTCAATTGATGTTGCAAATTGGCAATCAAATCTTGCTTCTCCGTTCTCCTCGCGAAAACAAAATCGCTCACCCTCTGGTACAATTTGTTGATAATGTCCTGCATGGTGGTGTAAAAGTTTATTCCCTCTTGCATGTTCGCAATCACTTCTCCGTACTTGTTGATGGAATTGTACATGTTTTGAATGACTTGTTCTCTCTTCCGCGTGCTCTCGCTGCTCGTCTTTGATTGTACGAATTCATTGTTGCTGTTCGCAATGTTGTTCATGATTTGTTGTAATTGTTGATCGAACGGCTGCAACGAAGCAACGTCTTGATCGTATTTGGCCAGTTCCATGGCCACGCACTGATCCAAATTACCCTCGTGTTTCAAGAGCACCTGTTCGATGCCCTGTCCCTTTTGTTTGCTGCTAATGTCATTCTCCGACGATTCTTGTCTGGTCATGCAATCGTCCAGTTGAGCCAGGTACGTCTTCAAATCCTTGTAACTCTTTCCGAAGCTAGAGTTGACGTCGTTGACGCTTGCATTGGGCACGAGCGCATCGATGCCATCTTGTGGTTTGCTAAAGTGAGAGAATCCCTCCTTGTTGTCGTTGATCTTCTGGTCGACCAACAAGTCGCTCTTTTGTGCTTGTTTCACCTTGCTGTCGTATTCGTTCAGCTGCTTGTATAGATTGACGGTTAGATTCTGAGACGGCAGACGAGGCCATCGCTGCTGGTACTGCCTCCTGCACTCGTCGTCATCCGCTGCTTCCTGCACCATGATTTGTTTGATCTTTTCGCATCGTTGATTGGCCTCCGATGCCATCTCGTCCAGAGTGGTCTTGAGCTCGTGAATGCGACGCAGACCGCCCGTGGATTCAATCTTTTGAATCTTGTCGTGAACGTCCTTGGGGAAACCTGACTTTTGGCTGTCGGCTGCGAGCACGCTGCCTGGCAATCCCATGTTGGTTAGTTGGGCGCGAATGCGCTCCCTGTGTTCGCGAGATGCTCTGAATGCGGCCTGTAGTTTTTGGTTGAGCTGTTCGGTGAATTTGATCTTTGCTTCCATGACGGGGATGGGGAACAAGTTAAAGTATTGATCGGTCACTCCGTTCTCTTCTTGTAGATTGTTGATGGGAGTTGGCTTGGCGAGACGCTTCTTCTCGATGGCGTCCATCATTTCAAAAGCAGGAATGCGCTCGTGATAAATCTTGTTGTTCTCCTTGTCGGCAATGTTTAGGTTCTTGATCACTTCTTGTTCGAACTCTGATAGCGATGACTTGAGCTGAGAGGATATTTTGTAATTCTTTGCTTGATTGCACAGGTCCACTGCTCTGTGTAACCTGGTGATCTCCTTTCCAATCTCATCGTTTTCGTGTAATTCTACGGAGGCGTAGTATTGTGCTACTGCGTTGTAATAAACGCCGACGAAACCACAATAAGAGGGCCATGTCTTTGGATAGACGGCGGATAGGACTTGTGTTTGTAATTGACCCGAGACGAGTTCGAACAGCGATGATGTCTCCATGCACAACTTTGACACGATTCCGCTCTTCATCTTTTTTCTCTTGGCATTTTCGCACACGCACATTTGAGCGTAGGCAAGCATGAGGTTGGTGAGGGCATCGAGACTATCGGGGGTGAGATCGTCCGTGATGCGCTCGACGATATTGGGCGTGACTCTCTCTTTAATGTACTGGAAGATACCGGCGGCCGATTGGAAGCGTTTTGCTGCTTGGACGCAACCTGGTTCGGTTTGTCTGTTTTCGGCAGCACCAATCTGCATTTCTAGAACTGCAGCGTTGAAAAGTACGCTTGCCTTTTCATAAGATGTGTTTCCCTGAGCTAATGTGCGTCAATATTGTACGTAAAAATAAAAATACTTACAAACTTTTTTTCCAGTCAGAGAGTCAAACCAAGAAAACATAATGTTCACCCTTGGTGCTCCAGTGTTGATCGGAAAATGCTTAGCAATATAATCTAACTCAGCAGCATACTTTAAACAATTATCTTTGCTTCCTTCGCTACGTTCTTGTAGGTTCAACATTGCTGCTCTCTTTTGTTGAAAGTTTTGGAGACTACTGTTGTATTCATTGGCCACTGGTTCTCCATATTGCCTAGCAATGAACTCCTTGAGTGGCTTTGCGATTTCGACCGCATCGGTCCTCTTCATCTTCAGCTGCTGTATCTCCAAGTTCAGCATGTTTCTTATTTTTTTGATAGTCAACTAGAACTTTATGTTGTTCTAATACAATCAATTGGAACCTCATTTGGATATTACAAACTTGAACATTCATTTAGATGGATAACGGGTCGAAATAAAAATCCAAAGTTAAAACATAACCAACTTTTATTCTCCAAATTCTAACGACAACTCGTAGTGTCGATGATTGTCTTGACTGCTGTCCATTGTAATGGTCACTGGTATCGCATCCTCCTCACTTACATCGAAACTCTGTGGCAATAAAATTACTGTTTGTTTCCAGTGAGTTTCTGGGTGATCAGGTCCAGTGTGCAGTACCACCGTCTCACCACCAAGTGTCGAAGAGAAGATAACATCGAACCACAAACAAAAACCGTGAAGCACGCCAACTTTACATACTTGATACACACTACTGTTTGTCAATGTTTGAAGATCACTAATTGAAATTTTATTACAATCAATGCTGTGTATGTGCACAGGTTTAGAAAGAAGACGATTTTGTTTCACAATACCAACATAGGGTTTGCTCAACAGATTTGACACCACATCAGGAATAACAGCAGACATATTTACACCGTACACATCCTGCCAAAATCCAACAGTATCATTAAACAATTCACGCATGTCGCAGGGAGCGGCGTATATATTAGCATGGGATGGGAACATGGTGCCATTTGGTGACATCCACTTGTCTCTTGCGAACAAGACACTGTTTAACATACTCTCGTGTAAAAGATAGAAACCCATCCATTCACTGATTATTACGTCAACTTGTCGAACACCGAACGGTAATTCCTGAATGTCCTCTACTCTTTCATCCAGAACTGTGATGACATCGGATAAGCCGTTGTCTGAGATAATCTTTCTCGCTGTGTGGGCGATGTTACTAGCCTCTACAGCGAACACGCGCTTTGCCCCTGATTTTGCAGCAAATATGGATAATATACCAGTGCCCGCGCCAACATCCATGATGATTTTGTCTTTAAAAAGGTGCTGATTCTTCTGTATTGCTTCCATGTATGCGAGAGTACGTGGTTTGTCTTTCAACATCAATTCATGTACTGATAGCTGTCCATAGCTTTCAAAGTAGTCTGTGTTGTTAATTTCAACTGTATCATCGTTTTGTTCACACATTTTTCTCTTTTACAAAAAACTGCGTTTGTAGATGCGGGTGTTTGAATGTATTGTTGATAACTGCTATTTAAAAATTATTATTCTACATGACATATACAAAATACAATTGTTAATAATAATAATCTTATAAATTCATAGCGCCTAAACGCACTTTCAAATTATGTAGCCCGTCTAGCTCAGATCTTTGAGTATTCGGTAGAGCGCAAGACTCTTAATCTTGTGGTCGAGGGTTCGAGCCCCTCGGTGGGCGTAATTTTCTTTTTTACTCTAGCGAACTCCTTTAAGTACCCCATTTCATGTTGTAAGTTTTCCTTAGTTCTCCTTTTTTTTAAGCCATTCAAGATTGATGTCAAGAACTAGTTCGCAAGCGAATTCACAATGGAAGAACATATCTCTGAGGGTTGGTCACAACCTTATTGGTTATGGTTAAATAAAATAGTTTTAATTAAATGAATGAGTTTTGGCTGTTCAAAATATTCCTGGCCGGTCGAAGGGTTTTTGGCCTTTAAAATAGTTATAGTTGGCCAAAATAGTTATAGCCGACCAAACATGTTTTAGCCAAACAATCAAAGCAATAGTTTAAGATGGTTACTGATAGTCAAGCTCGCATACTTCTGGCTCATCATCAAAAGAACATAATAAAGCACCAGTGGGTGCCACTAAACCAAAAGCGGACTGTAGAGAAGACAAAGTTTAGTCGTACTACCGTTTGTGACATAGTCGAAATAAGGAAAACAAAAGAACTTGTCTTCCAAAGATTTGGTTACATTGGGCCATTCTTGTTTCTAAATGAGTTCTTAGGTCTTTATAACTGGGGACTGCCATACAGTAATACAGAGAAAGGAATATTACTACTCTATGAGCTGTTGACAGGTGACAGTAACTCATATTTTATAACCCTTATAAAGTTGAACAGCCAGTAGTGATGATAGCCACGTCAACGTTAACCAAGTCACTAACAGCAACGATTATAATAGTGACAATGAAGAAGATCATGACAAAGTCATCAATATCAACTATGATAACAATGTTAACAACGAAGACATCAATAATAATATTGGGAATGACGATGACATGATCTCGAGTCCAAATCAAAATGTTGATAAAAGACTGAACTTTCAATCGCCTTCTTTAAATCAAGCTAGGTTCCGTTCACCTGTTCGTGTCATTCAAAAGGTTACAAAGAGAAGGTCAATGACATCTTTTTTGACAAAACAAAGCACCAAGTAAAAAAGAAAAAGCCATTTCACTCTCCATTATAGGCATGAACAAACAATCTCTTTTGCCATTTGATGTGTTAGTATTATAAAAGCTTGAACTATTAAAATAAACACTTGACCATTGGTAATTTTCTTTAACTAAGGGTTTGATTATTTAATTAAAAGTTTTATGTCCAACCAGAGCTTTTTTAGCCAACTATAACTTTTTTGTCCAGTCAAAATTACWTTGGTCAAACTTGGTTATCAGAGTCATGGCTGAACAGAAAGGTTATGTCCAAACAAAATGATCGTTAATAACTAGTTTGGTTATGACCAACCCTCTCTGACGAGATATCATTTACAATTGGGATGCATTAAATCAGTCTTTAGAGAGTGGAAACTGCTATGTATTATAATAAAATAAATTTTAATCAATTGAATATATCTGTTCTGTACTTTTGAATATATTTATAGGTGATTTGCCTGTTTCTGTCTTCAATGGACTTTGTAATGATTTTTCTTGATTTTGTTGAACTCAACCTTTGGTCTGTTCCATAGAAYGGYAGAAAAGTAGGAAGGAGAAAAGTATAAAAACGATATGTGAGCATCTGTATCTCAAAACAAACATTCAAAAAACAACAATATGAAATACACAGCAAGAACAGAATGGATTAAGAAACCAGCTGACCAGACCAAACAAATCAAGTCAAACATTGACCTTAATAATGTCGTGGCAGGAACAAGAAGGAGAAAGCGCGGACACTCTATTCAACGGAAAGGTGAACAAACCTGTACAAAGACTAAAAGGCAAAAGGCTTTCGAAGAACAGACTCGAAGCTAGATTGAAAGCAACAATTTGAGTTAACATTCAACAACTGTATCATAATAAATAATTAAAACAAAGGATTGATTGTAGCAATATAAATGTTTATTCTATTCTGAAGGATTGCGATTCCAATTTATGAGTCCGATGCTATCACGTCTTGATGTCTTCAGACGTTGTTGAGATGTTTAAAACTGTATAAAGGTTTGAAATTTCGTTGCGGAAGTTTTATTATCTTTGGATGTTTTTCTGCCTTTTAAAATTTTAGCTTGAATGTTCGGTGGGAATGTGCCCATTCTCTCTGGTATAGGATATTCGCGACTGGTACTCTAGAAAGAATGAAAAATGTCTACTTACAGCATTAGAAATATTCACTGACAAGATGATCTGGATCGGAGCAGGGCGCCAACTCATCTGAGTGCTTGGTTGACGATAGAAAATGAGCTCATCTAACAGTAATCAGCATACGAGCCCAGCTTCATCGAATGATGTGAAGATTCAGATAGACGAACAAAATGCAAATCAAGGAGAGATAAGAAGGGAGAGGTCCAAAAGTAAATACAAAGAGTACAAGCCAGTGACAACCAAGAGCGTCACTGACGACTTGAAATTCGCTCCATATGCCAGACACACCGCGACTGCTTGCATTTATCTATTAATAATTTGTGGAATCATCACTCTTTGTATGAAGACCAACATGCCCAACCTTGGTCCTGGAATATATTCGATACTCGTTGCGATTATAATTTACATTTACCAATTCTTTGGAGACTTTAACAAAGTTGACAAATCATCAGAAGGAATATTGGAAGACAAGGGCTGGAATCCCATTGTTTGTAAAATCCTTACTGTGCTCAATCACTATATTTTCGCATTTTTAGGAATGTTACTCCTGTCCGGCTATTTATTTTCATGCGTACAAACAGCCATAGCCGGCGGTAGCATGGTCATTTCATCATTTTTGTATTTGATTGCTCTCATAAGAAGAGAAACACCACAACCAATCACTGGTATAATTTAATAAAATTATTTTATTTTGTGTCTGCCTTTATCTTAAAGTATTCTAAAACTCCACTAAAGTCCTTGTTCCCCATGTCATGTTCGTCCCTCATTTCGGTGTAGAATTTCGAAACCAATTCACCCAATGGTAAATCCATTTTTGCAGACTCTGCAGCTTTGATGGCCAAACCAACATCTTTCAACATTAGATTTGCTGCAAAACCTCCTTCATAGTTTCTTGAGGATGGGACATTGTCCATCACACCAGGATGAGGGTTATATGTATCGCTGCTCCAACATCTACCGGAAGATGTGTTGAAGACTTGTGCAAGTACTTTCGGGTCGATTCCCAAACGTGTTCCGAGGACCATTGCTTCGCTCACAGCGCTCATGCTGATGGCAAGCACCAAGTTGTTGCAGATTTTGACGGATTGGCCATCTCCTACTTCTCCTCCACAATAAATAACATTTTTACCCATGAGTTGTAGTATGGGTTGTGCTCTTTCGAACGCTTGCTTTTTTCCACCCACCATGAAGGTTAGTGTAGCACCCGAGGCACCACCTACACCGCCACTTACAGGGGCATCCACCATGTCAATTTGATGTGACTTGAGGATCAGTTCGTTTACTCTCTTTGATGTGCCGGGATCTATGGTTGATGCATCTATCAGCAACTGCCCGTCGCGTATTTTGTTGACTGCGCTCTTGTAAACTGATTCGACTTGATTTGGTCCAGGAAGCATTGTGATGACCACGTCACTTTGTTCGAAAACGTCGTTGGGCGAACTACATCCTTTGACTCTACCGTCTTGATGTTGCTCAACAAGGGTTGTCACCGTTTTCTCGTTCATATCAAATACAAACAGGTTCGAGTTGGATTTGTTGACCAAGTGAGGGGCCATTCTAGAACCCATATTACCAAGACCAATAAATCCAATCTTCTGACCATTGGTTGTAGAAATTAGTCTTCTAGATGTTACTATTGACAGGTATTTTGAGCGCAGACCTCTTGATATCATTTTGCTTTTGATTGAGTTGACCTTTGCGGATGTCCATTAGAGATAGGATAAGGATATACAAAAAAAGTGGATGAACAAAAGGTCTACTAAATGTCGGTGAAAAAGTGGAGCTTGCGTTCAGAAAGTAAATAGTAAAAATAAACGTTAATTTAATTTACTTATGGAGGAGAATTTTAGATCTATGATCCATTTTCTGCAGTCGCGTTCTTCATAAATGTAAACGTGCTATTTATGCTGACCAAATTATATTATATGGCGTGGTCGTTTATGTTCTCAAAGTAGATTTGTTGCACAGGTAAATTCTCTTAAAAAACACAATTAGGCCTAAGAGTGTACGAAAGGCTTGTTCAAATACTTGTTTTACGACAACATATCAGGACTTCTATTTCCTTATCGTTCACATGCTCCTCTTGATTGAATTTTCTCCTGAAACAGAGTCTTACAATGATACTGATTTTATCTTACAATCACGGAATCAAAAAACAAAGCCATTCAAGTTCAGCATGGGAATCACAGCTTCGTTGAGAAGGGACCCTCCCCAGACAGTCGATTTACCAAATAATACGGTACCACCTCAAAATTCAGAGGCATATTTTTTGATGTTTGGAGGTCCTCCAATTACAGGAACTCAATTTCTAGAGCAGAATGTATTTTATGTACAATCACAAAGAGTATGAAATTCTATATAAACTATCATCAATTTCTTCAGCATGTCCAGCAGCCGGTTATACCGCCTGAATTCAAGGAGACTGTCACAATACAGAATGATTTGAATCTTTTGAAGAGGTCTTTAAAAATCACACCAACAGACCAAAGCAAATATACCCTCGAATTTGAATTCGACTCGAGGGTTCCCTGCGATGTATTTGTACATTTAATCGCAAAAGAGTTCAAAGATAAATCAACAAAACGGAACACGTACTTGTACTTTACTTCATGTACTAACTAAATAATAGATTCAAGTCAGCGTTGTCTTTTAAAAAGAAGTTCTACGAGGCAGCATCAGGAAATACCTACAAAGAAACAAACATTGATTTGTCCCCATATAGTGCGATGCAGTTGACCATGGAATCACCAGAATCCTTCGAGTGTCCTCTTGTAGTGGAGCTACGTTCTAACGAAAACTGTCAAATCACATACGCACAGTTTGTTCAGTCAGGTGCTGTTTACGGTATAAAATTCATCAAACAAAAAATCATAATTAATGGTCAAACGTTTGAGCTGGCAGACATTTACGGCTTCGATCAGCAGGAAGATCATCACGACCCATCGGAAAAACCAAAATCACCCGCCGACATGGTTATGAACATTGAGGACGTTGACCCTGACGATTCTAAATGCGTCATTTGCATAACGGACCAGGCGGACACTGCAGTCCTTCCTTGCAGACACATGTGCATGTGTCACGGATGTGCAAAGATTCTTCGGTTACAAACAAACAAGTGTCCAATATGTAGAACGCAGATAGATAATTTGATCGTACTCGAAGGAATAGAGCCTGTTGAGGTTCAAGAGGAGCCAAGTCAACCACAAGTGGACAAAAATAAAGAAACACAAGAAGATCAAGAGGACATCACAGACAGTCAAGGTGAAGATGAGCGGAATGAAGATGAAGTAGAGCAAACCGACAAAAAGAAGAAGAAGAAGAGCAAGACTAGAAAGAACAAAGCGGAAGAGAAAGAACCACTAGTTGAGGATGCGAACACATCATCGTCGTCAATTACGCAAGAAATGTAATTTATTAAATTGAAATAAAGTCGTCACCGATATTTCCTATACTAGTCGATGTGTGAACCATTCTTCTTTCTTCTTTGCCGTGTATCTTCTTGAATAGTTCCTTCGTTGACTTTAATTGCAGTGTAATGTGCACAGCTGAGTTGTATCTAACTTGTGTTAACACTTCACCCACCTATGTCGTTCAGTGTATTAAAGAGTGCATTCTTACGCCATCTTTTGGAATAAAATCATCAACCAGTTTAACTGTGTCAGTCCTTGTGTGTAATGTCAAGTTAAAGTCTCTTTGAAGTTGAAGGGACAAGTCAATTGCAATTAGTATAGCGGATCCCAACGCATGTATGATACAAATTCCGTCATATCTGTTGCATTAATAAATGTTTTGATTGATAACACACAATACAATTCGTGGTTAAATATTTTTTTTGCTCTTGCATATACCGCAGTTAGTTTTGATTTTCTTGATATGTATATTTCGTTTGCTTTTGCCTTCTTTTTATTCGAGGGTGTCCTCTTCCTCATTGCATCTTGATAATTTATTAACATGTGCTAGTCAAGCTTACAAGTATCTGGGCAAGGAAATGGTTTTATAATAGTGCTTTCCTGTACAAAATAAACTTCGTCTTCACTCTCTTCACTCTCATCATCACTAACATCCACCTTCCTTCTCTTGGCATCCATCATTACAATTTCGTTACAACAGAAGAAGTTATATTGACCTCAAGGAACACATAGGTAATAGGTTCTTATTTATAATTATATAGTTTTGTAGAAAAATTCTATGCAGTAGTATGTACTGTAATATACAACAGAGCTCGTTTATTACTAGTTATTGACATATATAGACTTGTAATCGATAAACAGTCCAGTCAATTATCGTCAACCAACTAAAAGCACCCAATGTCACATGGAGACCACAAGTACTATAGAGAATATAACTACCAACGTCTCTACACAAGCACTCATACTCACACCATACTCTGCACTACCAACGGTAATATTAATAAGGTAATCCAAGAACAAACAAGGTTTTCTCATCATTTTACAGTAACATTGCGAGTCTTTTCGGAGCACTTTATATTTTAATACATATTGGGATTATATATTTCAAAGTACCCGAAAAACATAGGGTCTTTTCTAAACACCATCACACCCTTTCCATGTATTGCGTCTCGTGCATCATAACATGTTCTGTCCTAGTAATATTTTCTACGCTCGACACCAAGAATCCAGAAAATTTACGTTTATGCATAGCACAGGGTGCCTTGCAAACTCTTTTAAATATGTTTGTTAACTTTTGGTCCACCATGTTTATTCTCAATGTTTTGATACAAATTATTCTGAGTTGGGGGTCTTGGGGTGGAGAAAAAGTAGACGCAATATTAGTTCTTATTTACCACGTTGTTTCATGGGGCACGCCTGTGGTTCTTATGACCATACTTCTGACACGTCCTGGAGTCATTGCCTATAGTGGGGTAAGTTGCTTTATTCTCTTTGTTCTTTATTCATAAACAGGGATGGTGCTGGATCTCCAAAGACTATCCGGAATTACGCTTTGGTTTATTTTATGGGTGGGCCATTGCTGGTTTCCTACTTCAGTTCCTGTCTCTAATATTAATTGTGGTAATTCTAATTATCTATTCCAGAAAAACGAATCAAGATCGTAGAGGTTTGACGTCAAAGTTATCAGGAAGGGTCTTGTTGTACAATTTAGTGTTTTTGTTATGTTGGGTGTTTGGGATTGTGTTGAGATTTATACAAATTGTTGATAAGAATTTTGATAATGCTGGGTTGGTTTATACCCACACTATTTTGTCGTTGAGTTGTTGCTTTTGGGTGGCGTTAGCTTTTATTTATTGTGAGAATGTGCTTACTTTGTATTATATGTTTTTTAAGAAATGTGTGTCTGATGTCAGAAGGAGGAGAATGCATAAGATGATTGAGAATGATAGGGCTGAGCTGGTGCAAGGATTGAGAAAAAGTGATGCTCTTGACGACGAACTATCTAATGATTATGAACCCTCGGATTAGGATGACGAATGTAATAAATTAATTCACTTCTGTAATATTGTAATACTGTCAACCAGGTCCTTCACACATCAGGAGTACCCAAGCTATTATAATAACAACGAAAGAGTAAGCCTTCCGCCTATCGACTGATACCCTAATTAGAAAAAAACTCGATCACAAAATGCAACAAAGATTTATTGTATATATCGCCAATTTGATGATGCACAAGCTTCATTAATAGATTAGTGTACACTTGATTGATAATCAGAATTTATACTGATGTAAACGACTTAAATTATCATATCGGAGGTGAAAATCGTGTACGTTGAAAAGTGTTCTGAGTCACACTTTACTACAACTTTGAAGTCCATAAGCTCTCCAATATGTCTAATTAGTGTTCCATCGTTACTGGTTATTTAACTTGAAAGTATTGACAACATTCTTGAAAACACACATTAGCATACCACTGGTCTAGTCAAAATTTGAAAGATAAATATTCAATAAAAACTTGCAAAAATATTTTTGATTATCCTCTTAAATCCTCCGCATTTGTAGCTATTTTTAATATGACTTTTGACGCGCATGCTAAATTGGATTTCCAAAATGGACGCGCAGTGTATTTTAAGAACCAGAGAATATTTAAAGGGATTCAAATCTCGCAAAACACAAAAACAAAAAATGAAATCGAAACACAACATATTATTAGCTCTAGCATTCACATGGCTCCTCATTGTCCAGTCGTCATACAGTGTATATAATGGACTCCTCGCTGCCGAAGGTCAATTCCCTTATCTCGTCTATGTAATAGCAAATTATGGAGATAACGAGCATGCTTACGCATGTGGGGGTGCGATCATAAGTAGTCGATACGTAATGACAGCAGCACATTGTAGCATTGGCGGCAACTTTAGAGTAATCATCAAAACTTTGAACGTTAATGGTTACAGTTCGTCGAACTTGATTACAGTCACGAGCGTGATGGCACCAACTGACTTTGGAAGTTTGGGCTTTGATTACGATGATGTCGCAATATTTACACTTGAGAGGGACGTTGCAGAAGAACCCGGACAACTTGAGTATTTATCTATTGGGACAACCACACCACCACCTGGAACTGACATTACTATTGCTGGATACGGACAGACTTATATTAACGAAGGAACGTCCATTGTACATTACAACACGCTCACAGTTGCCGACGCTTCCAAATGCACTTTCTCTGACTTTAATAGTACCGTGTCCATATGTACTTACAACACCAATTCCTATCCTTGTGATGGAGATTCTGGATCTCCTATTGTTGTTAAACCAGATGGTTATTCGAAGTATGTTGCAGTGGGAATAGATAGTTATGGTCATACAGGAGAATGTGGGAATAAACTACCTGACACCGTGCTCGGCAGAGTCTCATACTTTATCGATTTTATTAAGGCCAATACGCCATTGGCTGCTCCAACATTTGTGAGTGTTCAGTTCCCAACAACTTCCCCTCAAACTACCACTCCGTCTCCAACTCCCTCTTGTGATGCTTGCCCAGCAGGTTACTCCCATTGGTGGGAGTTTGGTTTGTCCAGCGCACCTGATGGTACACAATGTCAATGTATTCCAGGAACAGTATCACCGACCTCTTCGTCACCAACCACGACAGCATCTACTACTACTACCGCTGCACCAGGATCAGTTGTTGTTATATATCAAACTCCAGCACCTGCTGTAGATAACGCCCCAAGAAGCGGAGGTTATAGAGCTGCAATATCTGTGGCTCTGATTATTGCTACATTACTGGCTTCATTCATCGCATTGTTTTAATAACAAACAGTTACAAATAGTATGTAATCTTGTAAAGGTGAATATATCTCTATTTTGATTGTACAGAAATAAAAACAAATTAATATAAAGCACATGGTAATATGTTCTAGTCTTCTATAATTGTTTCAGTTTTTATATTGGACAGTTTCAGGATGGAAGTTGTTTCAGTTTTTGTTGTTCCGCATTTGTACCCGCATTCCAATTTGACCTAGAGAAGAGCGAGAAGATAAAAAGGTGTATCATTCTAACATGAAGCATATGATAATAAAACAATGAACGTTATTAGAAGAAGCGTGCAGAGTATGAAGGAGATGTTCGGACAGTCAAGTTCACACGTTGATAATGAATACAGCAGGTTATACGAAGAGTTTTGCCAACGCCAAAAGACCACTAAGAAAATTAAAAAGGATGTTGAGACACTTGTTAAGCAGACGCATGCGTTGACATCTACAATCAATAAACTTGCAGAGAATTTTGGTAGCGTATTTAGGGGTGGTGAGTATCATGACCTTTCCAAGAATCTGAAAGATATGGCAGACGTTTTAGAAGCAAACACGAGCAAGGCATTTGAGATCAATGTTGAGGCACAAGTTGTTCAGACTGCAGTTGAGTATTTGAGAAAATCTGGGTCAATCAATCAACTTCTAAAGAAGAGGAAGAATCTACTAGCAGATGTCAATATTCACCGCGACAGACTTTCCGCCCTTCAAAATGAGCAATCAAAGGATCCCCTAAAGTTTCCAAAGCAGGTAGAAGTTCTTAATGATGCCAGGACAAAGTTCTACGAGGCTGATGCAATAGCAAAAACCAATATGGCAACACACGGAATAAATCATTACCACGCCATGGGGGACTTGAGCCAGCAATTATTTGGAAATTTGATGCAGTACGGAGATAACTTGAGAGACTCAGTGTCTCTCGTCACACAAACTCTTTGTAGCTACAAGATACAAGAAATAGGCAGTCCAGACAAAGTCATGGACAATTCCCCACGTGCAGATGCTTTCTCTCCACCCCCACTACCACTCGCAACAGCACCACCAATACCAACATTCAACCGAAGCGACAAGATTAGTTTCGGCAAGCGTAGAGTTTTGATAATCACTAGTAACGAAGGAGGAGGACATGCCGCCGCAACGAGAGCCATCAAAGATGCTTTACCACAGGACGGTTACGAAATACAGACCGTATTACCCACAGAAGAAATTCCCTGTAGCGACATGTACAACGTGTTGATGAAGAAGGGCCAATTCAAGGCTTTAGGTGTCCTTGTGAGAATGCAAGGTACAGCGGAGGCCTTCGTCATGGGAAAACCACGCAAGACCGTTGCAAGGGAGATTGATGCGTTCAAACCACACTTGATCATCTCGGTCATCCCAGTCATGACCAAAGTCATCATGAATTTAGCCAAAGAGCGCAACATTCCAATGTTGGTCGTGCCCACCGATCTCACCTTTGATCACTTTTTCTGTAACATTAAATCCGGCGTACCACCCACTTTCAGAGTGGCCATACCTTTTGCTGACGTGGAGGATAAAAAGATCATGATCAAGTCGAGAGGTTTCAAAGAAGGTAACTTTGTTGTGACCGGATATCCTCTTCGCCAAGAGTTTGGTAGCGCGAATCAGCAACTACAAGAAAGGTATCACGCCATTCAAAGAGAACTCCAAATTGGACCCAACGACAAGGTTGTAGTCATCATGATTGGCGCACAAGGTGCAGAACAACAAACCTTGCACTACATTAGTCAAATTGTTAGAAACGCTTGGCAGATTTGTAGCGTGGAGTTTAATACTCACATTGTGGCCATGTGCGGTGCGAACGAGAAGCTTCAAAGGATCATATCTGGCATAGCCACCATCGAGGGAATCAAGTTACATGCGATACCAAAGGTTGACGCTTCGTATGTATCTGCGCTACTTAAGCATGCAAATGCGTTCATCTCAAAACCTGGCGGTTCCAGTGTGAACGAATCTCTTGCGTTGGGCGTGTATACTCTTTATGACGATGCAAGTACTGAAGGATTGTGGTGGGAAGGTGCGAACATGAGGTACGCTGTCGACAGGAATAATGGAGAGGTCATTACTTCTGATTTTTCTACTCAAGTCCGAACGGTGATTAGGAAGGGACAACAACACCAAGCAGTGGAATGTCCTGGAAGGAACTTCAAACAAAACATAATCTCGTTAGTAGATAGTATGACGTCAGCACATTAATCATGTACAAATAAATTCTGTTTTGATCAAGTTTGTTTTTTGTAAATGAGTCAACCTGCTCAACAAACATTGAAACACAGGTCATCAAGCAATCTTTATCATGAGATACAAATAGAACGAATGGATTTAACAATTTGATCAATAAACAACAACTTGAAAAAGTTTCATATATTTGCAATAGTTATTACAAGTTCTCCAGCACAACACAATGCGGTCAAAACAAAGAAGGACAGGTTAACAAAATATAAAATTGGCTCCTTTGTTATACATGTTCCAACATCAATTACATAGACCAGCGACACCAAGCACCACAAATGAATTAGTAACCACACCAGTACCAATATCACTTTGAATGTCTTGTCTCTCTTCGCCTTCTTCTGCATTTTTTGTTTTTGTACTCTTCCATAATCCTGATTAAATGTCGTCTTTAATGGTTCTATTGTGACAACATCCTTTCTGCTCTTCTTGTGCTTGGGAGTTATCAACTGGTCCTCAAACGTCGATTTATTCGGTGTGATGGGTGTCCCTGCGTATTGATCGTCTGTGCAAAGTACAAAAGTTGTCTTTGTCTCCTTGACACGAGGTGACTTGGGTGGTCGTGGAGATTTTTCATCTGTTGAAGTGGTTTTCGAGGCACGCTTTGACTTCTTCAGCCTCTCCGAACACATGCTGTTATAATACATTCTTCCAACTCTGACTGCAGCAATGATAAGTAAGAATGCGATAAAGGTTGCAACTGCAGAAATGTTGCTAATCATTATTTGTCTTAGAGGCTTATCGCACCTATCTACGACTGTGTCATATTGAGTTGCAAGCACTATTGATAAAAAGGCGAGAACGCACAAAGCAGCAAGCACAGTGCAAATGAGAATTACTAAAAGCAGTTAGTAAAAAATTCACATCAAGTGTTACTTTTGTTGTGTATCCAGAATCCTATGTGATAAAATTTAAACGTTGGGTGACCCGAGTAGTATGTGTGCTTGACTGTGGCCACTCTTACATGGTCGCCAAATGCAACAGATGTATTTTTTCTTACCGGCGTTGGGAAATGGTCTTCGTCCACTTTATGTACTTCAAGTGGAGGGAGCGTTTGAAGCGAAGGCACGTGAATTGGAGTGTCAAGTATGTTCAACTCCGCATCATTGATGATTGTAGATTGTTCTAAAACTTGATTCAAAAGTATGTGCCGACTTGGATCTTCAGTAAATGTTCTGCTTATGGGTGAACGGTTTACTGCACGAGGCGTTCTTATGTTGCTAGGGTCGAAAGTTCGGTCATCTATCCATCCCGTCATTGGAATCATGACATCTGTAGTAATTGTGACTTCCTCAACAATTATTTCACTCTTAGAGGCTTCGGTATTTTTTTCATCTTTATCATCAAAATCGACTTCAGTCAAGCTATGTGAAAAATCAATGGCCACGTCGTCGGTTTCAGAGGGCTGTGGATGTGACGTCTGCTCTTGTTCTCCCATCTAAGAGAATGAAAAATAAATAAAATTGCGACTTTGACATATGGGCTGTCTATAGAAGTTAACCAAAACAGTTGACAACTTATTTTTATTCGCCTCAATAATGGTAGTAACAGCTTTGCGCTTTTATTAGTATACTTGCGGAAGTATGACAGCTGAAAATGTAATTATTCTGCTTTTAAGAAAGGCCTATCCCTTTCTTTTACCAATTACAAATGACTATCAAGAGACCGCACAAATTAATTGGGCTCTTTTATGTACTGACCAGATAACAACCACTTACTAATTGTTATTTCAATGCATGTACCCGTCAATTATTACTGTAAAGGTAAATTTATGTTTCACCTTCTGCCATTCAGATCCAAATGGCATTGTACTCAATACTGGGCGAATAGTCGAAATTATCATTTTGTGATATTCTCACAGTTCATTTTCGGTAGGAAATGGATTGTTTTGGTCAAGCATTCCCACAGTGTTTATGCAACTCCTTATGCTTCCAATCTTGACAAAAAGTTTGAAGATTGGCTATTCGTATAGGGCGAAATACTCCAAACGTTTTCTGATTTCATCACATCAAACATTCGTCAGTGGATGGAGTTTGGTTTGTACCGTCCATAAGGCAATTCAGTTGCTGAATGTACAGTGGTCTGATTGTGAAGTTACTCTTGTCTTGTACTTTTTGTCCGCATGAATTAATACCTCCTTCACCTCTCTTCTGTCAAGTGTTTGCTCAGTAACGGTGGTATTGAACTGGTAGATAGGAGTTGAATCAGTTACTGATTGCCTGATAAATCAATCTTTACAACATACTATCAACATATTGATATAAATATCAAAATGATAAGGCTGTCATTATTTTTGATCTTATATTTGTGCCATGCCTATCCCTCACATGAGCACAAAGTTTATATATCGACCCAAGGCGATGATTATTTATCAGGTTCAACAACAAAGGAAGCTGTTCGATCTTTCGAGAGGGTGCAACAAATAGTAAGGGGGATAGCGTTGGGGATAAAGAACAACCTGAGGATAAAAAAACCAATAGTGGTAAATCTGTTACCTGGCACATACATCATAGATAAGACAATTCAACTAGACGCACAAGTTTCAGGAATAGTGCCCATAACCTACAAAAAAAGCGATAACTTCACGGAACCCGCAGTCATAACAAGTTGTATACCAATCACATCAAAATGGGTTGCCGATGAGTCTGATCCAAATCTATTCTACACAATCATCGATCAAGTACTATCAAAAAAAGTCCAGTTCAACTCATTTTTTGTTAATGGAGAACGAAGAACAAGAGCAAGATCAAAAGAATTACAATACTCCAATTCAAATTCCTCTGATTCATTCTTTTATCAAGACGACGACATCAAGATGTTTGATAACATACAAGATGCCAACATTATAGTATTCAACAGGTACGCTCGCACATTTCACGCTCTCATTACATTCCATAGTTGGACAGCATCAAGGCACTGGGTACAATTAGTAGACACTAGACAAAAACTCATAAAATTCACCAACCCAGCAAGAAATCCATTCAATCAATTCGAAGCATTTTCAAACAAGACCTATTACATTGAAAACGTAATTGAACATTTGGATGAACCCGGAGGTACGCATCTTCGCTATAATCACCACTCACACATTTCACACAGAATGGTACCTCAATCGAAAAACAGGAAAATTATCCTATTATCCATTACCGGGAGAAACGCTCGAACCATTCACGTGCTGCTATCCATCGCTCGACACTCTGCTATCGCTTCGGTCCAACCACACCCATCCAATCACCCACACATCATTCAAAAAACATCACATTCGCACACACCGATTGGCACTTTGAAAAGAATCAAACCATAGACGACCAAGCAGCAGTCTATTTAAACTATGCACCCATCGTAATGGAGCACTGCAATCACATCACATTCCAATCCGTTCGCATCTACGGCAGCGGATCCTATGGATTGCACCTAATGGATGGGTGCACCAACGTATCCATCCACAAATCCACCATCACCGACATGGCCGGCGGTGGCATACGCATAGGATCACCGTACACCAGTCAATACCCCAATCAACACATTACGCTGAGCAATAATTACATTGGCAATGGCGGCATGGTGTTTGCGGAGGGATGTGGTATCATACTGCAACGCTGTCACCACAACACCATCAAGAACAATGTGATCGATGGAATGAGATATACTGGTATATCGGTGGGGTGGTCGTGGGGTTATCATGAGCAAGATGGTGCCTATCATAATCTGGTACACAACAACACCATACGTAATGTCGGCATGCATTATTTGAGTGACTTGGGTGGCATTTATACGTTGGGTTGTAGCAACGGTACTGTTCTATCCAACAATGACATTGTTAACGTGACGGCTCGGTTTGACGAATATAGTTGGGGCATTTATAACGATGAAGGTACCAGCAACATGTTGGTCCGTGATAATCGCGTGCATTGTACGGGTGGTGCAGGGTTTTTTACGCATTATGGCATGAACAATGTGATCAGGAATAATGTGTTTGGCGATTCGATGGCGTTGGATGGTGCTGTGGCGTTTGCAAAGATGGAATCGCACGTTACTTTTGTGTTTGAGCATGATGTGGTGAAGCATTGTAGCCGAACGAGGCCGTTGATTCATCAGATTTTTAGTGTGGAAATGTTTTATGACGTGAAGAAGCATATGGTGTTTAGGAAAAATAGATATGAGGTGTGTGTGGGAGCAAATACTAATGTGGAGTTGGTTGTTGATGGATATCAAAATGTTACGTTTGAGCAGTGGAGGTTGTTCCTTGAAGAGGATGAAGGTAGCGTGCTTATTGTAAAATAATAAACGGGGTCACGCCCACTTTTGCGATTCTCTTGGTCAGAATACTAGTATGAACGGTTAAAACAAACAGACATGATCTTACAATTTCATGTTTATTTTGGGAGTCTCCATCCGTGGTAGTGATGTACAAATTTGTATATTCATACTTTACTGTAGGTCATAATAGATTTTGAGATAGAGCTCTTTTAGTTAATTAACAGGTTTGTTGGACGGAGCTTATCAAAATCAATGAAACGTAGGGGTGCTATCGTGGCTCTCGGTTCACGTCCACCGGTTCTAATCCAACCGCTAGCGACACAGGGATTTGATGACAAGTATGTCAGCAGGAACTGCATATCAAAGATAAAAGTTCAGATGGAGGAGTATGTATTCCCTGACTTTTTCAGCTCTACATCTAATGCTTATTTGACTACGAAAAGTCAGACTATTTTTTCTAAACTAAAGAGCTCGTTAAAATCAGAGTGGAGTACACAAATAAACAACATATTAGCCAAACAAAAACAATATTGAAACAATACCAGCGGACGAAAGAATACCTGTATCGAATAAGGAAAATAGGCATTCAAGATCAGAATTAAATCTCTTCACTTCTAACCCATGATGTTCGACTAATACATACATGAGATAGGCTCTCGGAATGTAATACAAATGTAAATAACTAGAAGCAATAAAAAGTCTTGATGTTTAGTTGTGTTGTAAATTGTTCTTCACTAAAAAGAACTGATGTTTTGGCGGGTAATTGCGGGCAAAAAAGATGAACAGAACAGAGAATAGCAAGCTTTCAATGAGCAATTTCAGAGTAGTAAAAGAGTTATCGCGTAGCGATGGTGGTTCAATTTCTATAGCAACTAGAATAGACACAAGAGAAACTGTGGTAAGCCAAACTGCATTCAAGTGATTGCCAATGTTAAAGATTTTAAAGGAAAGACATGTGTCTGAAATGGGGAGATACAAAAGTTTATCACACGAAGCGGAGCTTTTATCCAAGATTAATCATCCAAACGTATTAAAATGCTATGGTTGGTTTTGGAGACAAGGTCAAGCTAATTCTGTTGTTATTGTGCTTGAATATTGTGAAAAAGGTGATCTTCATGGGTGGTTAAATGACAGAAAAGATACCAAAAAGTAATAATGCAATGGTTTAATTTTTATTTATAGTTCAACAGCTTTCTCCATGAGTCCCAGATTTGGAACATTTTACATTCTTTAGCAGTTGGCGTGTCACATTTACACGAAAATAATATAATTCACAGAGATGTGAAGCTGCAAAATTGTTTTTTAACGGCTGATAATAGGATTAAGGTAAAGCTATTGTTGATTACGAGACTGCTGATGACTAGATTGGAGATTTAGGGGTTTCTAGAGAACGTGGGGTTGATGAATTTTTTATTAAAACATATAACTACGGGTCTCCCATGTATATGAGCCCTGTAAGTCTCCTATATGATTCTTCTAACAATGCTAGGAAATTGTAAGTTAATTATGAATTACATTTAAAATAACGACCAGTTGAAACATTCTCCTTACAACGAAAAGACTGATTGTTGGAGCATAGGAGTGATTCTATATGAACTTATTACTCTAACGCATCCGTTTTATTGTCCTTCAATGGTGGAGATGATAAACAACATTTGTACAGGTATTTTTCCAAGCATGACAACAAAATTCAACAACTACCATTCTACACATCGAACCACACCATACACTCGGATACTTAGCGAATTAGTTGATAAACTCATTAACAAGGACTTGAATGCAAGATATTCATGCAGGCAAATTATGTAAGATACTCTTCTATTATTCTCAGTAACAATCAATAGAGACTACATAAGAAGAAATGATGTGTTCATACCTCTGCAACTGGACACAAGTCACAACATTGCACTGGGATCAAATGTGCAACAGAACCCGCCGGTTCTCCATCGGTCCAAATCTCCGTTTAGAAGGTCACAGGCTACGTACCATTCAGAATTAAAGTCGTCGTTACAAATAGAGCAGCCCTTTGAAAAGAGGATGAGACCTGAAGTAGTAACTTCGATGGATGGGCCTCAAGATCTTAGGGCAAGAAGATGGGAGACCCGTAGAAGAAACTACGACGAGTCCAATAACAAGTCCAAAGCTTATGACCCAATCAATGATGATGATCGTGAATATTACAAGTCATCTATCTTTGAAAAAAAAAGATGGGATGGCACAAAAGAGTCCAAACAGTACCAAGCAACTAGATATAATTTGATAAATAGAAGTTGGGATCGTTAGTGTCCGTATTATTAGTGTCTGTGCTTTCACTTATTAAACCAAAATTGTAAAGATAAAAATTTTTATACGGTTGACTGCATAAATGTTCAACTTGAGCATCTTATTCTTCTTCTTGGTCGTCGTTCTGACAGCGCTTTATGTAAAAGCAGAAGAATTAGCTGTTCAAGTAACGGACGGAGGAGTCACCTACAATGTTGAAGAGAAGTGCTTCGATAAATGCGTTAAAAAGTGTGGTGATGAAGATGAGAGAACGAAGGAATCATTATTGTTTGATTTATACAACGCTGCTGAAAACCTCATAGAGGATATAAATACTCGTGAGGCGTATTGGACTGCATCACATAACAAGTTCTCAACCTTCAGATTCAGACAGCTCAAGGCTCTTGCAAGTGCCATTCCATACGATGGTAAAACATCATCCTCAACTGCTTCATCTATAAACATACCACTGAAATATGACATAAGAACGGACAACAGTGACTGTCTGAGTCTACCTGCAAATCAACACGGTTGTGGAGCAAGCTTCTCCTTTTCTGGTGTCAGCGTTCTTCAAGACAGAATATGCATTCAGTCAGGTAAAAAGAAGACTGTAGAGTTGTCAACTCAGGAAGGTATAAGCTGTGCAGCTGAAATACCTTGCCAGGGAAGCAACCAAGATAGATACTGGAATTATGTCAAATCAACGGGTCTAGTGCATCAATCATGCCTACCTTTTACAGAAGAGGCGCCAACCTGTCCCTCTAAATGTGTTAATAATACTCCATTTTCTTCTTCAGATAGAACATTCATCAAGAGCTTTACCTATCTAAACAACGATGCCGAAACCATAAAGGCCGAAATTACAACATTCGGACCAGTCCAAGCCTATCTAAAGCTATACAAAGACTTCTTCTTTTATCACTTTGGAGTTTACAAGCACATTTCGGAAGACTTGGTTGGAGGAATCTTTGTCAAAATTATTGGTTGGGATGTTGATGAATTGGCAGGTCCTTATTGGATTGTGCAACCAAGTTTCGGAGTTACGTGGGGTGATAGAGGATATGCGCACGTATCTATGAAGGACTCATTAATCAGTTCCATCCTTTCAGTTCAACCAAAACTATAGACATTTAACAATACAAAAATTTATTAGTCTTCCCTTTTCCGCTTCTTTTGTTCCTCCATTTCCTTTATTTTCCTAAAAGCCTCCTCCGCTTGTTTAGCAACTCTCAATTCCTTGCCAGTCTGTCTATATTTCTTTAATGTGCGACCCTCACATGCTTGGAATAAGTTATTGGTAATCATTGTGACTGGTTTAACTGGTTTTTGTTTTTTTTCTGGCTCGCTGTCTGAAGATGAAGACGAAGATGCTTCCTTGTCTGCATGGAAGCGTTTGTCGAAAGATTTCTTCGTCTTTTTTGAAGCCTTTACAAACCTATTGTATGATACCTTCTTTTGTTTTTCATCTTCAGAACTGCTACTGCTACTGCTACTGCTGCTGCTGCTGCTCTCGCTATCCTCGGAACTACTGTCTTCAGAACTACTGCTGCTACCGTCGCTGCTATCGGAAACGACTGTTTTCTTCTTTGTTTTACCTTTAGAGACGGCAGGGGTCTTGTTCAATAGGTCATTATATGCTCCCTCCCACCAATATCTCTCCTTATCTGTAACGCCCAACTAATTTTGTCACATTTTTTGTTGAAATTCACATACCCCTTCGGTTTCCTTATGTTTTTTTATTTGAATAATATCTACGTTTCCTGCCCGCTGTCTTCCAAGCCCCTCACCACTGAACTAATGTTAATAACTATGAAAACGACCACTTACACTTTCCATCCATATTTCTGGAGGGTACGCATACCAAAACCATTTAAAGTAGTAAACTCTGTGGTATAGTGAGGCTTTCTGGCTGACTTGTCTGTGGCATTCGACATAGTGTTAAATGTGATAATTGAAGTTGACGAAGATTGTTTACAAGTTTTCAAATTTAAAGTGGTTGTCACTTCACATCAACATGATTCGAAAACACATGAAACGACCCATATTGATACTAGAGGTAGACATTCATTTTGATTAATTATATATCATTTTTGTAATATTTGTAGAACTTACAATATTTTGTTGCCGCTTGAAATAACTACAACAAATGTTCGGATACACGGATGTTCATAAGAAAGAGCAGGTTGCAATTGAAAGAAGACGAGCTGCTGAGGAGGAAAGAAAGAATCGTATTTTCAATCCAAAGGTGCGAGTAATTGGTGTGGACAAACAAGCTCTAGATGCACAAGTGGAAGAGAAGAAGTTATTAAAGCAGATGGAAGACGAAAGAGATCGTTTCTATGATGAGCAAACCATAATTAGCTCTCAACATGGTCAATTCCTAGAATCCAAAATGCAAGATGTGAGACGTGAAGTTCAAAAAACCGTTAGTGAATACAGACAAACCCAACAAGCAAATGAACTGAGGAGGGAGTTTGATTTAAATGATAAGGATGCACTTAAAAAAGAGCTCCCAGTCAGAGTGGGCGATAGAGACCCACGTTTAGGTATATCTGCTGCACAAGTTTTTAATGGAGAGGACCTGGGGAACAGAGAAAGATCACGTGCACAAAAAGAACAAATGAAATCTTGGATAGAACAAAATATCTCCGAAAAAGATCATCAAAAAGCGTTGGAGGAGTATGAAAAACTAATGTACGAAAAAAGAACAGAGGAGGTAAACTTCCTGGCCAATGAAATAGAAAAACAAAAAGAGCTATTGCGACTTGAAAAGCTAAGAGCAAATAAAGAGTACAACTTGGAGCAACTTGTGGAAAAAAGAAATAGAGAGGCCGAACAAAAGATGCGAGACGAGATTGATAAGTTAGAGGAAATACAAAACCAACTCAACAGCGATTTATTGAACGAGAACTTCCACAGCACCCTACATGCAACAGACGGCAATAGATTTAAACCATATAATTTCAAATCTCTCAGGCCAGAGCAGTACCAGGAGATCCATGAAGTTAGAGAACAACAAATTCTCGAAAAAGAATACAACAAGGCCAAACAAAAAATGGAGGACGAAATGCAACATGTTAACGACAGAATTAATGACCGGATGGCAAATAGGTTGAAAAGAGAACAGGAAAGACTGAAGCAAGAGAAGGAGAAGCAATTGGCAGAAATTCACAAGAAACAAATGGAGCAGAACAAAGCGAAAAAGAACCATATCCAAGATTTATATGCCAATGAAGTCACCGAAGATTTCTTTTCGCAGTTCGGAACTAGTTCAAGATAAAAGTGTTGATTATAAATTTTAAGTTGTATTACGTATATATATATCTTAGATCGCAAGTGAAATGAAAATAATTACTTTCCAAAATTTCTGCGTCCGGGTAGACAGACGGATTGCTTCGTGCCGAAGTAATTCTTTTTACTTTTGCAAACTGTGCATTAGAGATGTGAAACTAGGGAGTTGTCTTTGTTCGTCATTATATGTTCCCGAGGGCGAGTCTGTGCTGCGTTGAGTAACTTGGCTTCTATCCATAACGATATTTTGTGTAGGGCTTAAATGATAAGGGTGGGCACTGGCTCTCGGAATCATTGAGCGTCTGTTAATATTCTGAGGATGTGGTTGGTTGTAAGCTGGAGCACCGTATGGCTCTTGTATGTGAATATATTGTTGTGGCCGAGGCGAGAGTGTGGAGTGCTTTGACTCTACAATAGGAGAAAATGAATTCGCCCATGGTGTGCATGTTTTAGATGTGTCGCAAACATCTGGGGAACTTGTGGGAGAGCGAGATGCCGGAGACCAGTTAGGGCTATTGCTGTGCGGTGATGATGTATTGTTGTCGTGAACAGTTCTTGAGTCAAAAAAGACTTCTGGTTTTGTTTTGATTTGATGGACCTCTAAATCCACCTGCTGTATCTGATACCTCACATCATCATACCCCGGTGAGTCTGCATTCATTTCTTTTAACTGTTGGCTCAGCTTGTCCTTTTTTATGTACAAACTTTTTAGTTTACGATAGGGCCATCTAGACATCAGGTTATACAAAAATATAATGCATCCATGGCGCACCTTTGTACATTAAACTCTCGGCAAAGTTTCTTCATGGATGTTGAGCTTAACTTGATTTGATTACAGGCGTCCTCGAGCCTCATATCAAAGTAGGAGCTAAGTTCATCGAACGTGATAGTCGTCATTCTTTGTTGGTGGATGCTTGTTACTTACTTACGGAGACGAAACCAAATAATTAGTTTCTCGATGAGATACACGGACCGAAATGGAATTGGCACCGTCTGAACATCAGAAATCGTACAAAAAAATCCACATGTGGCTTCTTTTAGAAATACACCCTTAAGGAAAAAACATCCGAAGCGTAAATCTTAGGTTGATATGGATTTGATTCCTTTCTTACCACGGACAACAGAAAGAAGCAGTTAAAAAAGGTCGAGTTACTTTCGTTTTTCTAACAAATGTAATCGATATTTGAAATCATTTTATCTTTATCTTCACAATTTGTCCTCGAGGGAGTAATCTTTTTCTGAAAATGGTGAAATAATAAACGTTAAGAAAAACGATCCGGATAGATGTCACAATAACCGTATAAGTTCGTGATGTGTTAGTCTTTTTAAGCGCTTTATCCACCATTTGTTAGAATTCCCATTCTATTTGTACAGCAGATATGGAGGACAGTGAAAATACCTTTTAATTTTTTCGCCATTTCAATATTATACCTTTTCATTTTCGCCTATATGGATCACAGCAGGTGCAACTCCGGTATTTGTAACAAATCTGAAGGTGGAGGTTGAATACATTGGAAGAGGGCATGTAGGAAGAACAGCAATCATCTTATTACGATAGTTAGAAGTACCCTCAGCAATGTCTATAGACCACTTTTTTCACGACCAACCCAAATTACTACTCTAGATGTTTTGGACAGAGCTCTACTTGACCGAACGTTTTGATGATTGGATTCACATCCAAGGCTTGGCCTTATTTTTCCATGTGCGACCAAAAAGCAATCACCATGGTCATCTGCATCCACAACTGCAATCTCTAGTCACCCAACAACCTATGCTGGAGCGGTTTGATTTTTATGGTACCTCATTAACCATCACTCAAGAATTGTGCAGTTTTATTCGAGACAAGCAAGTATCCATCACTCTTCAGGAATACCTTCAAGACCTCTTGAAAAAATATGGCCATCATCTGGTTTGCACATTACACTTTTACATTAGGAGCGGAATGATCACATTTCCGTACAAGAGGTTTAACATTTCTGATGCTGATCTAAATCGGAAGGAAGAGATTGTGAGTAATTATCGTATACCACACATAGAGTTCATCAACAGCAATAAACCACTATTTTCCAAAGGGTTAGAGGGCCAACCGTTACTACACATTTCCACCTCTGAAGATTATGAGATTGATATATCATCCTAGTGTTTCAACGAGCAATATGCCACAATCAATGAAGACTTTGGTATGGTTTTTACCAGCCCACCTTTCTTCGATTTGGAGAGATACACTGATGCGAAGGGCTAATCGACAATTATCCATCCTTGGACGAGTGGTTGGTTGAATTTTTGTTCGTGAGTCTAGAAAAGAGTTGGAAGAATCTTGTCATAGGTGGTTACATCGCCATCCACATTGCAGACAGTAGAAGCGTCAATATATGCGAGCCAATGTGCTTGTTCATCCAAAGCATATTGTTATGCGCTAGATACTGCGGCATTTAGGGTCCTCATCAAGAGATGCATCAAATGTTGTGCGAGCCAAGTGCTGATATAATCACGCTCGCCAATGGGCGTCTCAAATCATACCACAACGTGTTCGACTTGGTCTGCAAGCGATTCAAATCAAAGACACCGCACTGGTATCGAGCAGTAACAAGAGGAAGAAGTATTCTCTGACAGGAAACACTTTCGATCGAACGAAGATTGTTTTTCGAGGTTCTAAAAAATGTTCTTTGATTCATTGGGATATTCATTTTGAAGTTGAGTCAACCAATAACGATGAATTATTGATAAAATAATAATTCATTTTGAATAAATTATGACAGATTCCATAGTTGTCTTGAATGTTGTGAACAAAAGTCAGGAAATGTTCATCATAGACTATAAGAATATTTTATTGTTATTGATATTGGTATTAGCTGTTGTGATGTTAGTATATTTGTTGGGAGTGTCAAACACAATTAATTTAATGGTTTCGTCAGTTTTCGTTATCGCAGGGTCGGTATATACATGGGTCAAACATCGTGAAATTGTTAACTCAAGCTTCAATCTATCTCGTTATTCTGCTGGAGCCTTTGCATTTTCGAAGATTAGCTTCAGAATACATTACGTCTTCAAGAAAATTAACAGCAACAACAATATTTTGTTCTGGCGCGAGACCGATTATGATAAATATTACTACACAAATAACTGTGAGGAGAGAGAGACTGTTAATGTTATAACACGTACCTGTAACATTAATTCTTCTAGGGATACCTCCGTTGATAGGTACTTTGAGTTGTATTTCGCTTCCAAAATCATTGGAGAGTCGCTTATTGAGGCTCACAATCTTATTGAGAAGGGATACCATACAGAGGGTTTAGAAAGAAACGGATATTTAATCCACCTCTGCTTAGATTCGTACTTCACAGAGACGAACAAGATCAGCACATTTTTCAAAGAAGAAGTTGATCCAGAGTTTGACTCTTTGAAACCTGATATTTGTTTGAAGGTAAAAGAATTAGCAAGTGCTCAGAATTATAATATCCTAATGGAAATTTACAACGGGGATTCTGATGCTCGAGTTAAAGAAAAATTGGTCAAATACAATGGACTAAGGGAATATATAAAAGACTTGCATGTAATTGTTATTTCAACAAAACCTGTTAGAGAATCATTCAGCCAGATTGTAAGATACAACATTACCTGGACAAACGAACAAAATTTACCCGAGGATGTTTTAGTAGGTATTGGTTTAGATAGACAAAACCTGGAAGTAATTTCACAACAAGCGGTTGCATTTCTATCTGAATTACAATATTGGCATTCGTGTCTCCATGCTAAAAAGATTATCAAAACACACAGAAGGTACATTTGAACAATTTTTAAAGTAATATCCCAATAAAAAAACCTTATAACAATCACTTGAAATTTTTGATAAGAATTGATATTCTTCTTAAATCTAGCCTTCATTTGTTGTATTCCAGCACATCTTTTGATATCCCCTGATCCATGAATCGGTATTTTTACTCCATAGATAGCTTAATAGACTCTTCTCTGCTAGTGTCCGAAGTGTTTTGTTGCCTGTGCTAGATGAGCAGCGTAATCAGTTGCCCTGTTAGTGTTTTGATTACCCGAAGAGGGAGTTGCCGCCCGTTGTGTGATCAATTACTGTTTAACATTTGTACCCATGTTGTTTTAATCTTGTCAACTCAAAGTATGAGAAAGCATTCAAACAGTAATACAAAACTCAAAATTGGGTTTTGGATGTCGTTGAACAATCACCAAACGAGTTATTTGTTTAATAAACATTGATTTGATAGAATACTTTTTAATAAAAACCTGTTTGCTCAAATTGAATTATATGATTCATGTGATGGTTACATTGTTTACAACGAGTTTTTTCCTTGTCAACCATTAATAGTGGCGGCACATATCATTCCGTTAAAATAAAACGTTCAAATGGAACCACTGTTGGCCACTCCAATACACAAAGGCACTATTACACCACAATCATGCTATTCAGATATAACACAAAGTACAGTAAGAATGGGAACACACGGATGTATCACTTGTATATCAAGAGATGGGCATGATAGCGGCTCATATCCTTTAAATTTATTTGAAAGGTCTTGTACGTTTGGTAGAAACCCAACATCATGCATTGTAATAAAAAGAGATTCAACATCAAGAGACCACGCAAAAATCATTCTAGATGCAGACGTTGTGAGTTTAGTACACCTAAGTAAAACAGGTGTTACCATCATTCATGGTGAGACTTCTGACGCAGAAAGGCTTGACGCGTATGGAGCACAGGTCGAATTATTTGACGCTGATGTAATAGAGATTGATTCAAGACTTTTTAGATTTGATGGTAAGTGACCAACACTTCTTCTTTAATAACAAAAACATTAGCAATATCACAASSTTCWCAWGAAGACGAMCATWYACTGTTGYATACCAATCCCAAAGACTGGAAGCTTCACGATACATTATTCATACAAGGCCGCGATCTAATCGAAGGAAACGACGTGGCCGGCAATGTACATTCCGTGGGTGATGGAGTTACTAAATTCAAGGTTGGAGATCGAGTAGCAGGATTTTCCAAAATGTTCACTGAAGACAAGTACGGTGCATACGCAGAGTACACTGTTGTTCCAGAACACACAACATTCCATGTAAAAGAAAATGTAAAAATTGAAGATGCCGCCACCATTGGATTAGCTGGTATGACTGCTGCATTAGGTTTATTTACCGAATCTAAACTCGGATTACCGACGCCTGAGAACCCAAACACTGGCGACAGGGCAGTGTTTATTAATGGCGCTAGTTCATCTGTCGGAAGCTTTGCAGTTCAGTTAGCAAAGAAAGCAGGCCTCTTTGTTATCGGAACCGCAGGATCTAGCATTAAAGTTGCGAAGGATGCTGGTGCGGATGTGGTCATTGACTACCGGGGTAAAAGTACCGACGATCTTGTGAATCTAATCAAGGACGCTGCAAAAGGCAAAACTTTGGAGCACTCATATGATGCAATCAGTGAACGTGAATCCTTCTCATTGAGTTGCTACGTTCTACCTCCCCAGACTACGTCTAAAGCCACGTTTGTGTTACCCATCCCTAAAGATTTGGATTCAAAGGGAGTGACCACCACACAGACCAATGTTGGTACGGCTCACTCTGTAGATGCAGAATTTGCTGAGAGGTATTATACTCTTATTGCAGATTGGATGAATGAAGGTAGCTTCAAAGGAAATAATGTGAAGATAGTGCCTCAAGGTCTGAATGGAGTCCATTCTGGATTAGAATTATTAAAGAATAATTCAGTGAATGGCGAGAAATTGGTCTACAAGATATCGGATACCCTATAATTGTGAAGAAAATTTTTTAATAAAATGTTACCTTAATCTTACACCTGTGTGATGAATCTAATGTAATGATAATGGTGGGAGACCCTGCTCAGTGCGTTCTTTTTACTTTTTCAACATGGACGGTCCACAGAAAGGTTTTCTACTTTGTAATAATAAAACTCAACCAAACACTGGCAAATTCTTGAAGAGGACTTTGAGCGGTGAACAAAACAATGAAGCAGGCAACAAGAGATTTCAAATCAAAATAGATGACGAACAAAAAAACGATAGCAAAAGAATTATTGTAGAAGATTGTGTCTTTTCAGTCATACAACTAGACGATAGTTAGTTAGTCAAGATAATTCTATAAAATTAAACCACAAGTTAGTAGAAATAACGGATATGTTATTCGAAAATCTAAAACTCGCCCACCGAGGGGCTCGAACCCTCGACCACAAGATTAAGAGTCTTGCGCTCTACCGAATACTCAAAAATCTGAGCTAGACGGGCGATACCAGGATTATTTCCTTTAATATCATTTTTGTATTCAAAAGTAATGATTAAGATTTTATTAAATGAACGAATCACAAGAATGTCACCAAATCACATGATTATAAAAAATTAATTTTAATTACATAATATTATAAGCTGGTCCTCCACCTCCCTCAGGTGTTGTATAATCAATATTTTGTGTAGTATCCTTGATATCACATGCCTTACAATGTAAACAATTCTGAGCATTGATTTGCAATCTCTTGCCAATCGTAGATTGTTCGTCATCTACGTATTCATAAACCTTCGCAGGACAAAAATATTGTTCGGGTCCTCCATAAACAGGCAAGTTAATTTTTTGAGGTACGTCATGGTCACGTAATTGCAAATGAGCAGGTTGATCGTGTTGATGATTCGTTCCGCTCCTTGCAAGGTTCGTCAAAATGTCGAAACTAGTGATGCCGTCAGGTTTAGGATACTCAATTTTAGTGACCTCCTTGATAGGTAACGTACATTCGTTATCTGTTTGATTATGATTGTGTACATCCCATGGCGTTTTGCTTCTCAGGATCATGGAGTCGATTCCGCTCATGATCATGCCGGGCCATGTACCCCATTTGAAGTAATTTCTAATGTTTCGAGTGGAATACAGTTCGTCGTAGAGCCATGAACTTTCGAAGCGTTGTTGGTAGGTATCTGGTTCGTCCTTACCTTGTTGCAAGGCTTCGAAAGTAGCTTCTGCTCCCATCAATCCGCTCTTCATGTTGGTGTGAATTCCCTTGATTTTGGGAACGTTGAGAAAACCTGCACAGTCGCCGATGAGGGCGCCTCCTGGGAACGTTAGTTTTGGAATGGAATAGTAACCTCCTTCGCTCAAAGAACGCGCTCCGTAATGAATGCATTTTCCTGATTTGATGTATTTGTTGATGAATGGATGATGTTTGAATCTTTGAAATTCTTGATAGGGACTTAATGTTGGGTTCTTGTAATCCAGAGCAACTACGAATCCCATGCTGATTCTGTTTCCTTGATAATGATACATCCACGAACCTCCGTATGTGGATTGATCCATCGGCCAACCTTGAGTATGTGCCACGAGTCCATTTTCGAAATGTTCATTTTGGTTCGGATCGACCTCCCATATTTCCTTGACTCCTAATGCAAATGTTTGTGGGTCGCATTTCTTGCGCAGGTTTAAATGTTCGTTCCTGTATAATACTTTGGTGAGGCTTCCGCGGGCACCTTCGGCTAATAACGTGTACTTGGCGCGTAATTCTATACCTGGTTCAAAAGTGTCCTTCTTCTTTCCATCTTTTCCTATTCCTGCATCTCCCGTTACTATTCCCACGACCTTCTTTCCATCTTGGTAATTTTTTTTGTGATCGGCATAAATGGTCTTGTCCCCATTTTCGTAAATGAGTTTGCTTCCAGAAAATCCTGGGAAGATATCAACGCCTGCTTCTTCTGCTTTTGTTGATAACCACTTGCATAGTTGAGCAAGACTGATGATGTAGTTTCCATGATTGTCCATTTGGGGTATGACTGGTAGCGGGAAGTGTTTGGTGGCAGTTAGGTACGTGATTTGATCGCGTGTGACCTTGGTATCAAGAGGGGCGGAATTCCAGTCTTCTGGGAATAATTCTTTTAAAGTCGTTGGGTCTATAACTGCCCCTGATAGAATGTGCGAACCAATTTCCTGGCCCTTGTCAATAAGGCCGACGGATACATCTTTTCCTGATTCGGCGGCGAGTTGCTTCATACGAATGGCTGCTGTAAGACCTGATGGACCACCTCCAACTATCAATACATCATATTCCATCTGTTCTCTCTCTACTTCGTCAGATTCATCATTTTGTCTGTATTTATTGTTCAAGTGGAACTTTCTGTTTATTGGGAATCCTTTTGCAATAAGTGTATGCCGGCGAACTATGTGTGATAAGCGACCACGGGTAAAGGACATCATGCTTTTGATTTTGATTTCTTGGATTGATATTATTTTACAACTTCTATAAAAAGATTCTCTCTCTACCATCGTCGATGGTTTGAAATAAATCTAAATTATAATATGGTGTTTAGCACAGCACAATAACGCTTCTATTTTCCAAGTACTTTTTATCGATAAGCTATCTCTGTTCTATCAGCAATAAGATCATGGATGACCTACAATTTATGGTTCATCCCATAACATATTAAATCGTTACTACAGGTAACTAAGTAGGAATCTAGTGAGATACGTTGATGCGAACTACTTGAACTTTGAACTTGTTTGGTAGGCATCAATATGGTTGTGGGAGTCATCGAGTCATGGACAATTCGTAGAAGCACGATACAATTATGGTGCCGGCAACCACTAAGATATACCTTTAATGGCCTAAAAAAAACTTAACTTGTAACAGGATAAAAATCTGTCACAGACACTTGTCACACTTCACACATCAAAAAAAATAATCAAAAGAAATTTAGGGAACACATCAAGATAGCATGGCAACCCTTCAGTTCTTCCTTCACAACATCCCTGCTTCAGAGGACAACCCATTCAAACTGTTGGTTAATTCTGATACTGCCTATGAATCTAATGAATCGATTACTGCTATGAATATACAGCATGAGGTGCCTGCTGCTATTTCTAGCCCTCACCAAGTCTACATCAACGTCATGATCAATGAGAAGTACATAGATGAGCTTGAGAGGTATAACTTGACCAAAAGCGGGTACTGCTTTTCAATTGGACTAGACGAAGAAGAGAATTTCGCTTTTGAGCAAGGTTTTGAAGCATTTGGAGGAGATATTGCCGTTCAAGACAACCAAGCTGCTAGAGTTGAAGCCCCTGCTGAAGAGGCTTTGGTAGATCAAGTCCAAGATTTGACCGTTTCAGATCCAGTGTATGCTGCTCCAGAAGAAACAAGCCAACCGGAAGCTGTTCAACTTGACATTCCCCCATTGAACGATGACGAGAAGAAGCAGTATGAGAAACTAGTCAACTTCAGAGACAAGAACTATTTGACAGAGGAGGAGTTCACGGAAAGGGCCCAAGTTTTGTTTAACGAAGCGAGAAACAGAAGCGCAAACCCAGAACCAGAGCCAGAACCAGAACTAGAGCAAGATCAAGAAGAAGTAAGTTTATTAATCATACAAAATCACTTAACCCCATTTTTAGCAACCTCAAGCCGCAGAACAAACCCTGAATGAGACTCAAGTTGCTCGCATCCAACAATTAGAAGAGTATTACCATCAAGGATACATCACTGAGGAGCAATACGTAGAGGAAGTCCAAAGCGTATATGCTAACCCAGACGCAACTTATGAAGAGCCTCAACAGGAAGTCCAACAAGAAATTCAACTAAGCGAAGACCAACAACAACAAATTGAACGTCTTCAACAATTCTTAAACAAAGGATACCTCCATGAGGAAGAGTACATTAATAAGGTGAACCAGATCTACGCTGCAGCCCAAAATGCGGCCCAAAGCCAACAAGAACAACCTGCCGCAGTCGTAGAGGCAACACCTGCTAAGCTTTCATCAGATCAAGAATCTCAAATTTCCAAACTGACCACATTCCTTCAAAAGGGTTACATCACTCAACAAGACTTTGAGTCAAAGGTGTCTAGAATATACAATGAGGCAGGATTAGTTGTTACTCCTGAAGCACTGATCGTTGCAACACCACCACCAACAATCACACCCACCGCCTCCACACGTACTTCGTCCATTCCTCAACCCTACGTTCCACCAACCAGCACTCCTGGACGTGTCCAAGCAGTTACCACTCCAAACCGTGTCACCCAACCAGTTCAACCTGTTGTAACACCCACACAAGTTCAGCCAGCAGTCTCACAAGTAACTTTGACACAAGAACAACAAGCACAGATCGCCAAACTTCAATCCTTCGTAGCCAAGGGAATCATTTCACAGGCTGAATTTGAACAAAAGAAGGCACAGATTGAATCAAAGGCATCTCCAGCAACCACACCCAAATCAGTCCAACCCATCAACACTCCAACCAAGGTCCACCCCGTTCACACCCCAACACAAGTTGTCCAATCAGCTCCAAGTCTCACTCAAGAACAGTTGGCCCAAATTGCCAAGCTTCAGTCGTTCGTTGCAAAGGGAATCATCACCCAAGCAGAGTTTGAACAAAAGAAGGCACAGATCGAAAAGTCCTCCGGCGTCACTCCAACCGCCTCAGCGCGCTCTGGTAGCAACACGTCGTCACCTCAAGTCAGCAGAAATGTGTCACCAGCAGTCACACCACAAAGAGTCCAACCCATCAACACTCCACCAACCCAACAACGCACTACTGTCACATTAACAGCAGATCAACAGTCACAAATTGCCAGACTCCAATCTTTCGTCGCAAAGGGAATCATCTCACAATCAGAGTTTGAACAAAAGAAGGCCATGATTGAGAGCAAATCAACCACTACCCCATCACCACAAGTCAATCGCGTATCAGCACCCTCCACACCAACGTCACCTTTATCACCATCACCTTCCACAACCACCGACCTCTCTAACGTGAAATTAAATCAAGAACAACAAACCCAATTGGACAGACTAGCATCCCTTCGTTCAAGATCAATCATCACCGAAGCAGAGTTCCAAAAAAAGAAGGTTGAGATTTTAAGCAAGGCCTCATCCGATGCACAACCACAAAAGGGAACTAACCTAACGGCAGAACAAATTTCACAAATCAACAAATTACAACAGTTCGTCAACAAGGGAATCATTTCACAATCAGAATTCGAACAAAAGAAGGCACAGATTGAAAGCAAGTCATCCACATCAGGTCAACCCACCACAGCATCAGCATCATCCACCATTCTGCTGACCGTCTTTTTGAACAACATTCCAGCATCGCCACAATCACCACTAAACATTTTACTGAACCGATCCAATGTAATGTACACCCGCGACGACGACATTCCATCTTCCAAATCGGTAGTGGTCAAGGGTAACATTCCCATGCCACCCGTCGGCGATCTAATCGTTTTGTTGACCATTCAAATTCCAGCGCTCGGCATCGAAAGTGATCAAGAATTCAATTTGACTCGACATGGCGCCTTCGTGTTGATTGGTGTGGACCCATTGGATAACAAATCGTTGACCATCAAACAACAATTAGATGACAATTTCCCAGAACCAGTCGCCACAGTGAGCCAGATCAATCAAAACGTTCCCACTGGCAGTAGTGATATCTTTATAACGTTCGCTGGAATTCCCGCCACAACTAGTCAACCATTCGAAATTTACATTAATCAAAATCAAGCACACAAGTCAACCCAAGATATGGGACCCAACCACAAGGGTGTCATCAAGGGTCAAGTTCCAAAAAGTAAAAGAACCAACGACATGTCATCACCAGATCATGAAATTGCATTGTTGGTCAAAGTACCAGCATTGGGTCTGGAACCAGTGCAACACAATTTGAACTTGACTCAACACGGAAGTTATGTTACGTTGAGTGTTGTTGATGGTCAAATTGAAGTGACTCAGAGTGATGTGGACCAGAGCGGTGGTAGTGGTAATGGAGCTGTTGCGGCGGATGTTGCCCCGAAGAAACAATTGAGTGCTGACGAATTGGTTTATTTACAAAAGTTGGCTGATTTGAAGAATGCAGGAATCTTGACCGAAGATGAATTTAACAGAAAGAAGAATGATATTTTGAATGCTTAAATAAATTTGTGTTGCTTTTAGCAAGTGTGGTGTTCAATCAATTAAAATGCAATATGGAATTTTTAGCTCCGACATCGATATTTGTAATTCTCCTGCGATGTCCGCGGCTACAAAATTACAAATTAAAAACAGACAACAACAAAAATAGAATTTAAAGATGAAGCCAGCTTATGCGAAGTCTGTGATACCGAGCAAGTATATGAAGGCTCTGAAGAAATATAGAGCAGAAGGAGATGACTTATCAATAACCAGAAAATACATTTTGAACCACTTTTACGAATGGTTAATGAGGAATGTCGTTCCGATCTCGATAGCGCCGAACATGATAACACTAATTGGATTTATTTTGATGCTACTATCATCAACAATAACCGCAATACATTCTCCCAATTTAACAGAGAGACTCCCGGGATGGGTGTTTTTGTTGAATGCAACATGCCTTTTCCTATATCAAACACTAGATAATTTAGACGGTAAACAAGCGCGTAAGACCGGCACTTCAAGCCCACTTGGAGAATTGTTCGATCATGGGTGCGACGCACTCGCCAGCACGGTAATTATAACTTTTAAGTTTTATAATGCTAATTGTATAGCTCGGTACATTCTGCTGGCTGGCAACTTGTGCGCAAGGAGGTGGTGCCACTTCCTACCTCATCATGCTAAACGCATGCATTCCTTTTGTATTTGCAACATGGGAAGAGTACTACATTGGTGGCTTGTACTTGGGATACATTAATGGCCCCGTCGAAGGAATTTTAGGTGTAATCATGACCCAATTACTGTCATTCTATTATGGTGCCGAATTCTTCCACCAAAACTTCTCTACTTTTGTTTATGACTTTATATCAAAAGATGCATCAAAACTTCTCGGCAGTAGTGTCGCATCGCAACCACTGTGGCTTTGTTTATGTTCTCTCACTCTGTGTCTCGCCTCAATTAACGTCCTATTAAAGTAAGTGTATTACTTTATGACTCTCCAACCATTTTAATAGCACAATAAATGTTGTCAGCAAGATCAGAGAAAACAAAATTAGACCAACTAATCCTGACGCCGAAACTAGCATTCTCAACACAGTCACCAAACTTGTTCCTTTCATTATTCTCCTGGGAGGAAACCTCGCTTGGATCATCTTTAGCACAACAGGAATCATGAAGCAACATCCATACCTTTTATTCTACTGCTCTGGTATTTCATTTGGATACTTGGCATCAAACATTACATTATCGTACCTTCTAAAGTCACCTCTCAAGAGCTTCTCAATCATTAACCTTCCATTATGCTTCGCATTGTTGAACTTAGCAGTCACACACTACACAGGGTGAGTCAAGCATAACACACATTTAACTAACAATAACGTTCAGAAAACTATTTATTGAAGAGAGATTCTTTTTATACATTTGTGCTGTCTGGGTCACCGTCATCTATTACAACTTTGTTATGAGTGTATGCCATCAAGTTTCAAGTTATCTTGGATTCTTTGTGCTTTCCATCAAACCAAAACCGGCAAAAATAAATCAAGAGTAAAATTGTTTGAAATGTTTATTACTTGTTCTTCTTCTTTTGTTCTTCATGGTGTCTTGGATCTTCAAGTTCCTTCTTTAAAAAGAGTTTGGTATAAGCCATCCTGGTGATGATTGAGAACCAATAAATGTGTAAACATATCAAAGTGCAAAGTAAGCAGATCAAAAAGTACCACGTGCTAATGCAGTAGCCGCCGATACAAACTCCATAACTATCAACTTGGAACAATTTGTCAACATCACCAACCTTCCTTATAAAGTACCACTTTTGTGGGAAGTATTTGATGTGGTCGTTGCTGTGATTGTTAGACAAAAGATGGAAAGTAATGTTTACAATGTAGTGTAGTAGGTAATATATGGGAAGTATACTAATCTTAGCAAAAAGAAAGTGACTGCGAACAATCCAAAAAGAGTGTCGGCGAGTGTCTTGAGTCTGAGTTCATTCGTGGCCTTTGCAGAATACAAAAAGATATCGACGCTATCGTGCAAAAGTAAGATTAATGAACCAATGCGATGAGCTCTGAGAAAAAAAATGTAAAAAAACCAAATTGAACAAAAAAACTCACCTTCCTATCTTTGATATCGATATTAACAATATTGTACAAATATGGTGAGCAAACATTTCATTAAAGTCCTTCATCTTTTCATCAACAAAGACTAGTCCAAATAATGCCTGAGTGTAGAATGCCAACCCAAGAATATAATAGAATTCAAGTCCTGGTAGGGTCTCGTTCATGTGATCATCGGGAAATTCATCATAGCACTTATCGAGGCTCCATAGCCAAGAAGAATTCCATAAGATGGTGATACCAGCAACCACCGCGAAGAGATAATAGACCGTGAACCAAGAATTTTCTACAAATCTATGTAAGTTCTTGCCAATTATATTGTTCTTTTTTCCAAAAGGCTACACATTTTTCATTACAAAAGCATCACATTGAACTCTTACTTTGAAAATATATTGTGACAGTGTGGTTCTGATTATGAATATGAGAACAGCAAGTCCGACAAGATAATACATGTCATACTGGGTAAATGCAAAGTCACGCCACGGCACAATATCTTCGTGCCTTCTATCATAAAACTTAACAATATGTTGGGCAATTGGTCCATGATGGACTACTTCATTTCCTTGCGACATCTAAATGTTCCTGTTTGTCCGAATTTGTGGTTGACCTTTTATACGTTTTTTTGTAATAAGTCACTAAGATAAGATAAGTATCTTTTTATATGTTGATTGGAATAGGAGATTTTTAAGCACAATACAAGCAGAATTTTGACACCAAATTCTTATATTTATTAATCGTCGTCCTCCTCAACAATAGAATCCTCCGTAAATGTGCTTTTATTAGATATCAAAGGACCATCCTCACAATAGTAATATTCTTGAAAAGCAAGCCTCTTGTCTTTCTCACTCATGCGCACTTCATTACTTTTTGTTATAATGTTTGATCTGTTCCGTATAAAGTACTGCTTCTCTTTCCTCTTTTAAAATGTAAGAACACGACATGAATGAGTTTCTTACCATCATTTCTCTTTGTGATACAAGCCAAGAAGGCAACAGGTTTTGATGCGATAGCGGTACAAGATCAGGATCGAACAATTCAATAAACTGTTGATTCGAGTACCGAGACTCCTTACCAGCGTAACATTCGTATTCATCAAGTATGGACGTTAAAGACCAATTTTGTAACCTTCTTATACACCCAACAACCGTACCGGTGAGATGTAGACCTGATGTGCAAACTATCATTATTGGATGTGTCTCTTTATTTAATATGATGGAGAGCGCTTCTTGTATCATCTCGTCTCGGCAATGCCTCCAGGAAGATGAATCCATTATTCCTCTCTGTAACGTATTTGGGTGGTGATGTAGGTTTAAACCTAAATTAATCTTTTAATATTAGTGAAAGCACCGTGTATATTCGTACTAGCTTTATCTTTTCATTTGTGACGTAAGTCTGCATTGATTTTACAGGTACCTCTTGGGAGAGGAACAGTATGGTTTTTAGATTAAGTGTCTTAATGTACGAGAAATGTTGCTCGTCGGGCAATGACGATCTATACACACCATTCTCCACTAACCCGAATGCTTCTGGAATGTTAAATGAAATCCATGAAGACCCGTCCATTGTAATTGTATCTTTTCAAATCATTTTGACAGTTACGTAAATAATAAGCTTTAAAGTTATGTATTTTATTTATGATTGAATTTTGGAAGCTCCAAGCGTCCGCATTGTATGTATTTTTTTTATTGGTGATAAATTAGTTAAACTTCCTGCTCTTTGTTGAAAAACAGAAAACCTAGATGTAGTTGGACATATGACACCATTGGTTCCTGAGACTGGCGCCAATTGGGTACCGGGCTTTATATTTCCCACACTAGAACCAGCGTTTGTGCTTTGGTTATTTCTAAGAGATACCACTTGGGATTTCTGCTGTACACTAGGGGCCAATTGCGTCGATGTAGTTATTTTACCAGTGTTTGGCAACAAGATGCGTTTTGGACTGGCTTGCTGAGAAGTCATCTTGTCCATGAAGGAACCAATTGTAGAATGCCAATCAGAATTTCCTATGCCATTAAAAGTAAAGTTTTCAGGATTATTCTGGATATCCCGCCTAAATGACTCAACATCATAGTCTACAAGATTATAACCGCCGCCTACAGTGCAATTTAGCGAACTAGATAAAGGCCTAGCATTTGTAGCATAGGAACATATAATTACATCTCCTCTTAGATTTAAATTAGCACTACCAAAATACAATTTGACTTTATGGTTGATCGGAGAATTTGAAAACGATTGATTGCTTTCATCAAACATGGAAGCAGCTCTACAGCAGATCATCCTGCGCAGAATGTTTTTATTAGATTGTTGTTGGTCAGGTGCAATGGTCCACGAATGGCATCTATACCTACCACCCAACCACTTTTGAATGTCTTTTTGATGATCTACTAAAGTGGTATATTTCTCTTGTATCTCTTTTGAGTTATCACACGGCAGCACTACTAAGCGTATAGTATCAGCTTCTAACAAATGAAAATCTTCTACTTTAGATTGTGGTGCTGGACTATTTCCGGTGAGCTTCTTGATGTCAAGCAAATCCTTGTCATCCGGCGTTCGTGGAGAGTCGTTAAAGTCAGAAAAGAGACAAGATTCTTCGATGATTGGAGAGGTAGGTGTTCCAAAGTTGATTCTTCTTCTCAAAGATGTGCCATCTGGAGATGATGGAATAGAAAGTGGTTCGATCTTGACATCTCTTTTTTTGTAAGCTGCTCTTTTGTCTGTCGCAAAGTGAAATGCTTCCACTTTTGTTTTCTTGATTGGAGAATTGGTTCGTTTCCGCCTTGTGGGCGAAGTAGGTGATGCTGATTTAGGAGAGGGTGTTAATAGCATTTGATGTGTTGTAGGGGCTAAAAATTGTTTTACTTTGACGTCTTTGATGGTATTGATTGGACTCTGCGGAAGAATGGGTTTGGTGAGTTTGGTTTCTGAATCGTAGGTGAAGACAACCTCTAACGGGCTGCCCATGTCGTCAGCGAATGATATCTTCTTCTTGGGTGCGAAAAATGTATTTTCTTTAGTTTCTTCATTATTTACATCGTTGTTTTGCTCTACTGCATCATCTAGTTGGTTATGCAATAATGAGTGCTTTATGAATTTTGAGGGGTGTGTCTCCTTTATATTATATTGGTTTCTAAACTCGTTTTCAACGTCTTGTGCAATCTTTTCCTCCTTTTTTTTCTTCTTCTTTGTTGAGGGAGATGCTCTTCCAGAGTTCTTCTTTGTTCCTCTTTTTAGTATATTAGAGGGCGTGGTCGTTATAGGAGAGGGTGGTGGGCTGGACTTGTTGAGCATCTCATTTTTGTACTTACTATTACAAATTGCGGCTTACGCATTAGTAATGTTCAATGGACATTACAAAACCTGCTATTATTAATATTAGTCCATGGCCTTAACTTCCATCAATGGATAGAAACTCCATCAGGATTATAGATATACTGAATTTTTAAAAAAACTAACTACCCATCAGTGTTACGGTCATATATATCTTCTCTGATGGATATGTATCTTTAAAGAATTCTTCTCCCGGACTTGTCCAAAAATATTCAACCACACGATCCAATTCGAGTTTCTCACAATTTCGAAAATTATATTTGCTAAAAGTGGTTGGTAAGCTTACTGTCAACAATTTATGAACAGACCCTCAAACATTCCACCTGCGAATACAAGAGGTGCTATGGTTCCTCCGCACCAAGAAATGATGAATATTTCACACCCCCACCCTATAATCCAAAAAGTTAATTCAATGAACGAAAGCACATGGATGCATATAGGTACTACATTTATGAAACTTATTACGATGACAATCAAAACTAGGACGTGTATCAGAGGCCATGGATGATTCCGACAAAGCCCAGTACGCTTTTGAAAATGCCCTGCGTTATAATCCTTATAATGTGAAGGCAATTACACAAATTGCGACTATATGTAGAAGTAAAGATCAATACCATAAAGCAGTTGATTATTATCGTCGCGCTCTTAACATTGAGGGGAATAACAGCGAAGTTTGGGGAGCGCTTGGAAGGTGCTTCTTGATGATGGACGAGCTACAAAAAGCACACAGCGCTTATCATCAAGCCATCTACAACGCGAAAATTCAAAACAAACAAAAAGTAAGTTAAAATTCAAAAGCACGTACGATAACAATTAACAGCAGGACCCCCAACTATGGTACGGAATAGGTATATTGTACGAAAGATACAGTACCAATACCTCTTTGGATAACGCTGAGGAAGCTTTTACAAGCGTTCTCAAGATGGATCCCAACTTTGAAAAGAGTAATGAGATTTACTTCCGTCTAGGAATCATTTACAAGCACCAAAATAAATACGAAAAGAGTTTAGAATGTTTCGGCCACATTAGACAAAACCCCCCTCATCCCCTCACGGAAGCGGACATTTGGTTCCAAATAGGTCACGTATATGAACTTATGAAGGACTTTGTAGAAGCTAAGAAATCATTCGAGAAGGTCCTCAAGTACAATCCCAACCACGCAAAAGTCCTACAACAATTGGGTTGGTTATATCATCAAAACACAGAGTTCAGCAACCAGGACGTTGCCATCAGCTACTTACAGAGATCAACCGAAGTGGATCAATCGGACGGTCAAGCATGGTACCTACTCGGAAGATGCTACATGACTCAACAAAAATATAGAAGCGCTTACCACGCCTACCAACAAGCAGTGTTCCGCGACGGACGCAATCCAACATTTTGGTGCAGTATTGGAGTTTTGTATTATCAAATTAATCAATATCGCGACGCATTGGATGCTTACAGCCGCGCCATCCGTCTGAACCCATTCTTATCGGAAGTATGGTACGACCTTGGAACTTTGTACGAATCATGCAACCAACTTTGTGACGCGCTGGATGCTTATCAGAGAGCAGCCGACTTGGACAGCAAGAACAAACACATTCAACAACGTCTCAACATGTTGAGATCTCAAGTTGCCAACAAGGGATCGGCGGCACCAGGTGCAAGCATCATACAGCAACCGAATGGATCTTTCGCAGATAAATCAGCAGCCGCCAACAACGAAAAGGGTCAACTGGCTCCCATCAACTCCGTGGATCTATCTCCTGTCAACCCGAACGGTTTACCAAATAATAATAACACAAACAATGCAAACCGCTTCCCACCCAACTCACAACAAACACCACCCGTTCCCATCCAACCACGTTCAGGATCCATGGCACCACCAAACAGTTTCAGCGAATTGGCGCGTCAACATCAAGGAGGATCCAACTCACTACCACCTTCAATGAACAATCACCAACCACCTTCCATGATGAATCAACCACCAAACAATGCGCCACTTGGCGGCCCGCCCACCGGATTACCTTCGTTAAACAGCGCACCTAATCCAAGCGCTACCATGAGTGCCATGGGCATGGGTCAACCTCTTCAACATTGGGACAACATGATGAACAAACCGCCACCACCCAACCACATGGCACCTTCGGCATCACTAGGTGTCCCGCCCTCATCACGCACCACCAATTTGTCTCCATTCAGCAACCACGATCGTTTCCCATCCGGTCCATCCAATCCATCAGCTTCGTCATCACACAGCGCATCACCTTTCGGTTATCCTCCCCAACCACAACATCAACCACATCAACCACAACAACAACCACATCAACCACAACAACAACATTTACATCACCCGGGTAATGATGTAGTCCCACCGATGGAAAGTTTGGACAAACCTCCACCAATGAATCCCAACGAAAGAGACAGCTTGAAGAGAACCAGCGGAATGCTCAATCAATCAATGATGTCAATGTATGGATCTTCTCCACAACAGGTCGATAGGTCGTCTTCTAATTCACAAATTGAACAAGATCGCAAGAGACAAAAATTTGATCATTATGATCGTCCATCAAATGGAGCCAACAATATATATGGAAGCCAACAACAGCAATTGGGATTACAATCTATTAATACATTGGGTCAACCACAACAATCACAACAACAACCACAGGGAAGTGGAGGTGGGTATAATGGTCAACAACAACAACAGGGGGGATCTTATAGAAATGATGCACAGCAACAATTGCCACATCAGATTCAAAGAGAGTTGGAAAAGAGAGTTTCCGAATCATCGAATAATGCTGCATTACCTTCGACTCCATCTACATCTTTTGGCGGTAATAACCAGAGACAAGCACCTTCTCCAATGGTTTCCTCTTCTCCTATTGTCAATAGCGGTGGACACCCATCACATGGTGTCACATCATCTGCAGGTCAGAATAGAAGGAACGAAGATGAGGACGATGAAGATGAGGACGAAGAGATGGTGATTCATGATGAGGTCGATGATAGAAAGAAGGATAAGGTCAAGACGGAACCATCAAAGGAAGACGAATAAAACAACAACATTTTTTCATTTGATCATTTTAATTTTTTCTTTTTCATGTTTGATTAGTGGTACTTGTACTTCTGGTTGTTGATTTTGTTCATTTTGTAGTTTTTCTGCAAGTGGCGTTAATACTTGTGTAATGTCTTTTGTTGACTTGTTCTGTGTTGAGGTATACCACTGCAAAGTGTGAGCGAGAGTTAATTGTCAGACTTACTGATTCTCTGCTATAATCATTCATGATTCTGTTGATTGATATGATTTCTTCATAGCCTCTTTTAATCATCAAGTCTATTATTTCTGGATTTTTTTCGTCCATGTTATCACGGAATTGTTGAATAGCATTCATGACGATCATTTGGTCGACTCTTGTGACTAAATCGGGGTTGTGCAATGTCATGTTTTGCTTTTCCTCCTCGCTAATAAGTTCATGTGTAGGATCTATACTATGATATCTATCTGCTATTTTGATGATTTTTCTGTAGAGTGAAAGTACTTCTTTGCTCCTTGATAAGGCTTGTTTTGACATGTTTGTGGTTGAGCATAACAATCAATTTGAGGACAAATTGAATGCTGAATCCAAAGTAGCGATGACTGACAGGCCGATGAGCAACATACCAGCTAAGGCCATTTTATTAAAAAAGGCCTATTGAATTGCAGATATATTGGAGAAACGAACATCGAGAAAATTATACATTAACGAAATTAAACAACCAACAAGAATTTTGAAGGCAAATTTAGATGGTATATTTTTGAAGAAAACTTTTATTAGAGCTACTATATGCTAATTGCATCACTACGTTCAAACAACAAAAAGAGCTCAGCACCAACGATAAAACCAAATATTCTTTTATTTTAGTCAAAGTATTGTCAATCCATAAAAACCATGTATAAATAATTGTAAACCTCTGGAAATAAAACTAGAATTTTCTGGAATCAAACCCAGCAAAAAGAAGACGTAGTTATCAAAAATAAGGAGGAATTAAATGCCATGGGTTCAATTAAGTGCGAGTTGTTTCAAGACTTCACCCCTACACAATGCCAGGTGTACAACTATGAAGAGAATAACATTTGGTCAGTCTCCAACTTACTAAGTGCGGAAGAGTGTCAAGAGCTGATATCCCAAAGTGAATCATTCGGCTTTGTGAATACACTATTATCAGTAGGTACTAGGCAAATTATGAGGAAGGAACACGCTGGCAATCTACATGAAGGTGCGGCAATTTCAAAAGACGGCACAATAGATCCAATTATAGCTTTTTGATCCTCATGAT